>BLSH010466543.1:3810418-3857909 GCA_018402905.1 Glandirana rugosa | reverse complement strand
ACGAGCCTAGTGAGCGCGCGCGCGCCGCCGGAGGCGCGCGGCTGCGCTCACTGTGTTCGGGGGGGGCCAGGGAGCGGGTGCGGCGGCTTCGATTGCCGCCGGCCACCCGCGATCCCCCCCCGGAGCGAATGAGCGGAGGTCCATGTAAGTAAACACGGACCTCCGCTCTGTGTGAGGGGGAAGGGAAGTGATCACAGCCTTCTCGTACATGAAGGCTGTGACCACTTCCTTTCCCCAACTAGGCAAGCCCCCCTACAGTTAGAACACGCCCAGGGAACATACTTAACCCTTAGCGCGCCCCCTGCAGGTTAACCCCTTCACTGCCATTGACATTTACACAGTAATCAGTGCTTTTTTATAGCACTGATCGCTGTATAAATGCCAATGGTCCCAAAAAAGTGTCAAAATAGTCCGACATGTCCGCTGAAATATCGCAGTACCGCAAAAAATCGCAGATCGCCGCCATTACTAGTAAAAAAAAAAACAAAAAAAAAAACCCCAGAAATGAATTCTCATCATCCGTAAACGCGACCACTTTTGCGCAAACCAATCAATAAACGCCGATTGCGATTTTTTTTATCGCAAATATGAGGAAGAATATAAATTGGCCAAAAACGGTGAAAAAAAATGTTTTTTTATATTTTTTTTTGGGATTTGTATTTTAGCAAAAAGTAAGAAATTTGTGTTTTTTTGCAAAATTGTCGCTCTTCTTTTGTTTATAGCGGCGATCAGAAATGACGCAGAGGGGATCAAATACCACCAAAAGAAAGCTCTGTTTGTGGGAAAAAAAGGACGCAAATTTCGTTTGGGTACAACGTCGCACGACCGCGCAATTGTCAGTTAAAGCGACGCAGCGCCGAATCGCAAAAAGGGCTCCGGTCCTAAAGCAGCCAATCCTTCCGGGGCTGAAGTGGTTAATGCAGCTTTGTAATAATTAAAGTGGTTGTATCCCCTTAGAGAGAAAAAAAAAAAAACACCTGCAAGGCAGAGGCATAATGAGCTAATATGCACCACATGACTCAGAACAAAGCTCCGTCAGGTCTGCCCCGAGGAGGGAGTTGCCATGTTCCCTTTGTGAATCCTACCGGGTATGCGGCTTCGGCGCTGTGAGTGGTCGGAGCCGCCAGACCTCACTCGCAGGAGCCTGTCTTTATGGCAGACTTTACGGCAGGGTCCGGCGCTATGCACCGGACCTTCGCCGGGACATCACAGCAAATGCGCCTGCTGACTTCAGCGTGCAGTGAGAATGTCTCCTAAACCGTATAGGTTTAGGAGATATTAATTTTATGTACAAGTAAGCCTTATTATAGGCTTACCTGTAGGTAAAAATGTCATTTTAGGGGATACAACCGCTTTAAAACTTCCTTAGCAAGTTCTTGTCTGGCCTATAGCAAAATGATGGCCGGGTGGGACTTTTGCCACCCCTCCCGCATGGTGATGCAACGGTGTGGTGCGATTTGTTACCGGCTGATGACTGATCAGTGTACCATGTGATCGCTGTAGCTAATCACAGCAGATCACATGACAATTGTAAACAATGCCTTCCTATCTTGCCATCCATTATGTACAATTGCGCTGCTAGCTGTGATTGGTCACTGTGATCACATGTTACAGACAGGGCCAGTCACAGCCAATCTGTACCATGTGATTAGCTGTGACCAATCACAGCTAATCACAACAAAACACACTGACTGAATTAGTTTCATTCAGTAAAAATTGTTACCTATACCAATGAAATTCACTGGTATAAACAATCATAATGTGTAAAAAAATACAATAAAATAAATAAATCCTGCTCAATTCCCCAGAGCACTACAGTGTTGCTATAGTAACACTGTATTGCTCTGGTCACAGTATGTAAAAAAAAAATGTAAAAAAATTGAAAAAAATATTATTATTTATATATTTTTTTACACACTGTCACCAGTCAGTATCCCTGATCACTGCTACACCCATTACATGAAAACGCTTTATTGCACTGGTGACAGTATGTAAAAAAAAAAAATGTGAAAACATTTTTAATTTCTTAATTTTCCAAAAAATTGTGACAAAAAATTACAAATTCAAAAAACTCGCCATGCCTCTTACTAAATACCTTGGACTTTCTACTTACCAAAAAGGCATAACTTGGGGTATATTTGTACTGTCCTGGTGTTTTCAGGCCTCAAAAAATGAGATAGGCCGTCATCAGGATTGATCAGTTTACAAATATATACCATCGTTTGTAAACTCTATAACTTTCCTACAGACTAAATAATATACACTGATTTGGATTATTTTCGCCAAAAAATGTAGCAGAATACAATTTGGCCTAAATTAATGAAGAACAATTCTTTTTTTTTTGCAACATTTTATAACAGAAACACCAAAACAAAGCTCTATTTGTGTAAAAAAAAAAAAAGTTAAAAATGCCACATGGGTGCAGTGTTGCATGACCGCGCAATTGTCATTCAAAGTGTGACAGCGCTGAAAGATGAAAATTGGCCTGGGCAGGAAGGGGTAAAAGTACCTGGTATTGAAGTGGTTACATTTATGCAGTTTAGGTATATTCGGCTTGGTATTAGCCTCTAGCTGTTCCTATACAACAAAGCTCAGACTGCAGGAGAGATAATCAGCATAAGGAGCCAGTCAGTTGTTCTGCATTGCAACATACAGTATATGTCAGTGGCGGTTGGTAGTATATTTGTGTGGGGGGGGGGCAGCAATCCATCATGGGCTTCCTCTGGGCAGCGGGCTTCACCCTGCGTCTCCTCCTTCCTCTGCTTCATGGAAGCGTGGCTTCCCCTGCATCTCCTCCCTCCTCCTCCTCTCGGCCAATCGGGTCTCAGGTCTGCACTTCCTCAGCCGGGATTAGCCGGGAGGAGAATCAGGAAGACAATAGCGAATACTAATTGACTATTGTCACACAACTGGGAGGGCTTGGGGCACAGTGCTCTGCACCCCGAGCCTACCCATTTTTTAAGCCAATTAGAGCCTCCGGCTCTAATCACATGCTTCTATAAAAAAAAAACCCCATCGGAATCCATGCGTCCGGCACCCTGCATGTAAATTAGGGCCAGGCCCCATATGGACTGGCCACCACTGGTATATACTGATAGGTGGAGAGAGCAGAGTGACAGAAAGTTGAGCTCATTAATTTGTTGCTTCCCTTTTCACTGTTCAGTCACGGGCTGGAGGAGGAACAAGACCTGTAAATGTTACTGAACTGCAGCAGTGAAAACCAGGTCTCCTTCTCTGTCAGAACAGGCTGTACTGTATAGAAGAGCTGTGTAAAACTTTGAACAGGATGGACAGTAATTAAAATCATTTGCTAGGTAGAACAACTACCTCATATGTATTTCATCTGTCTATTTAGCTCTTTGCCTGGCATTCAGCTGTTTCTGATTGCTTGGAAGCCTTTAAGAAATAGCAAATATCAAAGGAGAAATACTTTACATCAAATACACACCTGTTATGGAACAAATTTGATGTAATAAAATAAAAAGTTTACAGGAACCTGAGATCTTGCATGGTCAAGCAGGTTAAACAGTTTTGGCTAAAGGTAATCTATTTTTCTGATATACAAACCTAATCAGCAGCTGGTGGCCTCATGCAGCCAAGTACAAATGTACACGCAGATGAAAATCCTTGGCTTAAAGCCCAACTCCAGTCAAAACTTTATGCCTAAGTTTTGGACAGACTTGGAAAGAGTGAATACTTCAAATTTCCAAGTTCCCTTTGACACTCACACAAGAAATGAGATAGCCAGCTATCAATGGGACAGAAAGACATAGACTAAAGCAATATCCTGACAGAGGCTCTAACCCATTTTACTGAAAATGTCCCACTGGTGAGATTTCTTATCAATGAGTACACAGACTGCAAATAAAAACCTCACTGGAGTTTAACCCCTTACCCACTCTACAATGTAATGTGAGGAAACCAGCATGCAGACTAAGAACCCTTACAGGTAACCGGTGTGCACTCACACATTGGCGCATTTGTGTGCGGACTTACATCTGCATGCTTTGGCACATGCTTGCTGCACCCCAGTCTTGGGAATGGCAACAAGAGGCTAATTTAAAGAAAGGACAAATATCTGTCAATCACTGCATGATCTTCACCTCCACCCTGACCAGTGTTCCTGCGTTCCTGTTCTCTGACTACGCGTTGCTTTCTTGCTTTGCTCCTAACCACGCTCTGCTAAACTCCAGATTCCAACCTTAGCTTGTCTTTGACCATGCTCTGCTAAACTCATGATCCTGACCTTGGCCTGTTGCTTGACCATGTTTCCTCTCACTCCCCTGTGTATGACCCTGGCCTGGCTACTGACCTTGTCTCTGCTGTTCACCCATGCTAACCCTGGCTTGCCTCCTGAACACGCCTCTGTCCCTAACAGTTACCTGCACTTGCCTCTGACAGGACTTCTGCATAGTCTATGTACAGCTGAATCTCAAAACCATCCCATGTGTGCCATTCTGCACCACTGCTGGCTACAGTCTAGATACTTCCTCAACCTGATATCTGGTTAACTAGCACCCATGCTACTTTGTGCCTTGTGCTTCTGTTTCCATATTCAGGGGTGCTTGGACCACAACTGCAAGGGGAGCCCTCTCAGTAAGGTATGTAACAGTTATTTCTGATTTTGTACAGGTGTCAGTGTTGAGTATGTTTTGGAGAGACTGATCATTCACAAGGCAACCTAGGCAGTAGCCTATGGCCTGCTTACACAGACCTGATGGGTGGCTCGCCAGTGAGAGTCCTAACTGACGTGGTCATGACGTCATTCTCAGCCCCGCCCGGCAGCCGCTGCACTGACTTGTCAGAGATAGTCAGGTGAGGACAGTGGCGTATCTAAGGTATGGCACCTATGGCAAGTGCCATGGGCGCCATGGGGGGGACAAAAAAGCCGCCCCGGGCCCTGTTTAGTGGGTCAGTGGCAGTGTGGTACTCACTCGCATCACTACTATGGTGGCCATAGGCCACAGTGCGGCTGCTGCTTACACAGACCCAGCCGGTGGCCCACTAGTGCCTGTGTTGTTGTTGTATGACTGTCACTGTGAGTGAGTCAGCGTGCCACTCGGCAGCAAGCTCAAGTGACTTGCCACCTCTCTCCTCCTCCCCTCCGAGTCCTGACTGACATCAGCCCCGCTCGGTGCCCACTGCACTGACTTGTCAGAGACAGACGAGGAAAAGAGAGCAGCAGCGAGTGAGTGCAGAGAGCGGCGCTCTTAATGAGGTAACACAGCTGTGCAGACCTCAGTCCAGCTAGCCACCACAAGCAACTAGTTCAAGCAGGATTGCACTCAACACATAATACTTCAGAATACATTCCCATTGTATTGGCTGTGCATCCCGCCTTCTAGAGGCACATAACTCAACCTGTCTTGCATCCACAGTCAGTAACGAGCCTCACAATGATTCTTATGAATTTTACTGGACAGACCTTGGAAAATTCACAGACAAAAAGTGGTGTATTGCACATTACAGAGCCATATGATTGCCAATAACAAATCCCAAAGAAGGTGACATAGCATCTAGATACTGGCCTTAAATAAGGTATCAGAGTCCTACTAGTATTACTCAGGAGGGGCCACTGTGGTGTTCACTTACTCATAAGCATTCTATGTACATCTACTCTTCAGGCCCCAGGCCTTCCATAAACTCCTGCAAGGGGAAGGGCCCCCCTTTTATATCTGATATATGACTGCCCTCTCTTCTCAGACATGGACTCACAAATGGACCCTACAATAGCTTTTGATAGCTCTGAAGGTGTTCCCTCCCTGCCCACCATGGTTTTAGGACCCTCCCGTTCTTCCAGGGAGCCTGGGTCTATGGTAAATGGCTCCTGCAGTGAGAGCAGGAGGTGATCCCAGACCCCCCCGTGACTAATGAACCTGGAAGCGACATGTATTATGCCTCTTTCTGGTTCACTGCCATCATTCCTTGGTTACTCTGTGCTGAATTAAATGCAGTGGAAGACAAAAGAGACATAAAGGGTCTAATAGACCCATGATGTCTACATAAAGAGGACCTATCACCTGCCCATCCTATCACACAGGGGGCTTCTTAGCCCCATTGTGATAGTGATAAAGTTAAATAAGAAAAAAAAATGAAAAAAATAAAATAAAAATAATGAAAATAAATATTGAAGCACTCCTGTCAGCCCTGTACACACTCCAATTCAAACACGCAGGGTGAGCATGTGTATCTACCATAAACGGCTCCATATAATTCATGAATAAACTGATAATCTGTAAAGGCTTTTACATTTTTGCCTATGGACAACTTTTGGTACCATGCATCTTGCAATTTTATGGGCCCACGCAATTTTAAGGCTTGATATTTTTGCCGTCTATTTACTTTATGCAACCTTATCTTTTTTATTTTACATTAAAAAATAATTGGGTCTAGTTTTGTGTTTGTAACTAAATTCATTTTAGTGTATTTTTTCTTGAAAATATGTGTTTGATAAATAACTATATACTGTGCAACCCAAAAAATGCAACTACCACCATTTTATTCTGCTTTTTGGGGGGTTTAAAGTAATTTCTAGCAAAAAATGCATGTTTTAACGAGTTGAAAAAAATTACAAAATTGCCTAGGTAGACAGTTGGTTAAGGAATGCATGCCCATGAGACAAGCAGTAAGTCATAGGAGGGAAACCCATTACAATTCAAAGGGGAAACACTCTCACTTACACCTGGTTTTGGTGCCTGACTCCTTTTTTGTCCAAGCCACTGGCTATGGGGGCACACCTGCACCCTTGCTCCCAAGTTGGGCTGTGTGCTTCCATAGACATGCTGGCTCTGCCCTGCCCTCCGCTACCTTCTCACAGGATTTGATTGACGATGTCTCCCGCAGCTGCTTCTGTGTCCTGTGAAGAGAGGTACAGAGATGAGCACCACTGCAGACGGGCACAGCACTGGATTAAGATAAGACTCAGATAATTATACAGGGAGATAAGGGGGCAATACAATTACTAGGACATTTTTTACCATCATGAAGGGAATTCAATAAGGTAAAAAAAAGTCCTGTTTTTAGAACCACTTTAATTTCATAGTGAATCTAGAATTCTGTGGTCACCCATAGCAACTACATTCCAGGACCCTAGTAAAAATAAGTTATAGGGCCAAGTGATATTTTCTGGCTTCTGCAGGGATTGATAGTCCTACTACTCCTTTAGTATGGTAAATCACTGTGCATAAAGCAATGCAGTTGTTAGAAAAACAGAGCCTTGGAGCTTGCAATCATTTTGCAGTGTTGGTCTTGGATTCTGTGGTCATCCACAGCAACCGCATTCCTGATATTTCAGTGAAGGGGTTGAACATTATCATCTGGTTGGCTGCTAGGGTCAACAGGGATACGTTGTAGCTCCTGCAGGAGTTAATTTATTAGATAGCAGGAGTAAATTATTGTGCAAAAATAAAACTGTGTGAACCTGCAGGATAATTTTATAGCTAGTTGTTTGCATTTTTTGGAAAAATAAAAATGCTATTATTAGGATAAAGATGGTTATTTTGCAATCATTTTGCAAAATTAATCTGGGTTCGTGTGGTCACCCACAGCAACCACGTTCCAGCAGTTCTTCTAGAAAAAAAATGGAGAGCCCAGCGACAGAATTGGAGAGCACCAGCCCTGACAGGACTTCTATCAATCTTCAGGTGTATCGCAAAACCATGAAACCTTTCTTGATGAAGAAGAAGGAAAGTGGAGCTGAAGGACGGAAGAGACGAAAGTTGAAGGTGGAGGAAGTCAAGGATTCAAGCAAGTTCTTCTTGACCTTATTTGAAAAGCCTGGAACAAGTTGTTCGACACCTTCCATGGAGTCCCCTGCATCTGCTACAAGTTTGTTAGAATCTGAAGGTGGATCAAGTACAAACGCATCACAAGCCGAAGAGGAAGTCAAGTCAAGTAAACCCGAGTATGATGAGATTAGAAGTGAGTAGGCCAGAGAGAATGTGAACATGACAAAAGGGGAAGACAATGGTGGCGGTGATGCTGTGTTTATTGATGATATTGAACCTGACGATACTGAACCTGGTGAATTGGATGGTGTTGAAGAGCCCCAAACGGTCTTACCAGAAGCTATTGAACAGCATGACATTGGACTTCTGAAGTTCGACAAGGAATCTGGAAAATAAATTCTGCCTAACACACTGAGAACAGAAATAATAAAGCTGGGTTCAAAGTATTTCCAGAACAGTGAGGGGCCTTTCCTACCAACAAATAACTGCTCAATAAACAAAACTTGGTTCAAGAGGAAATTGGAAACTGGTCGTGGTGAGGGAGTGACTCACTCTTGGCTGGTCTATTCCCCTTTTAAAAAGTCTGCATTTTGTATCTGTTGTCTTCTCTATTCCCGGTCAGACCATCCATCCTCATTGGAGCAGCAAAGTGGATTCATCCAATGGAAAGCACCTAAAAGGATTAGTGTTCATGCAAATGCTAAGAATCATCGGGAGTGCTTCACACAGTGGAAAGAAGTGGAAAGAAATTTAGCTGAAAACAGAGGCGTTGACGTGGAACTCAGTCACAGATTGAGAAGGAAAAGCAGAAGTGGCGTGATATCTTGAGGAGAATCCTTCATTGCCTAAAATTCCTTCCGACTCAGTACCTGGCACTTCAGCTGGATGATGATTCCAAAGTGGGAAATTTCCTTGGCCTACTGAAACTATTGGCCATCCTTATCCTTATGAAAGAACACCTTAGTCATGTGGAAAGTCATCCTGGATCCACGTCTTATCTTTCACCAGGTGTTTAGAATGAGGGGCCCCACCCTCCTTAAATGTTCAGGGGCACATTGAACACCCAGCATGAAGCTCAATGGCAGCAAAGATCTCAATACGTTGCCTGTCCAAAAAACAGACGTACTAAACAATGACCACTGTCTTCACCTATGACTGGCCTTTGCAGCAAGGAGCATTGGAGGGCAACAAACAGCAAAAAAGGGCCAAGGATTGATCCAAGGCAAAAACCAAGCTCTTCTTACCAGCCAGCCTGCGACCAACCAGATTAACCTGTCTAACAGTATGCGTTTGCTGTTTGTTGCCCTCCAACGCTCCTTGCTGCAGTGGCCAGTCATAGGTGAAGGGAGTGGTCATTGTTTAGTATGTCTGTCTTTTGGTCAGGCAACGCATTGACATCTTTGCTGCCATTGAGCTACGTGCTGGGTGTTCAATGTGCCCCTGCACATTTAAGGAGGGGTGGGGCCCCCTCCAGACCATCTGCCTTCATCTATCTTATATAAATGCATGTGCTTCCACTGTGGAGTCTCTTACAAGTCAGAGATAGGACTACAGATCACAGGGTGCCTTGGCAGGGCCTGTAGCTTACGCATGCATTTGCAAATTTGTGCAACTAAACCCCTGTTTTTAAACGCATACCGTTAGACAGGTTAATCTGGTTGGTCGCAGGCTGGCTGGTAAGTAGAGCTTGGTTTTTGCCTTGGATCAATCCTTGGCCCTTTTTTGCTGCCTTTACAACTACTTTAAGTAGCCTCTGTGTTTTGGCATCTTTGGCAGATGGAGAAGATCATAGATGCTGCAGGTTGAAAAGATAAGGCAAATTTGAATAATATTACTTTACAAAATGCATACCTTCAGACTTTCTGAGAGGGGAAAGTCTTTGTGTGGGCAAAGTACACACCCCAAGTTATGTGGCCCATGAAGAATTGATAAGCAAAAAATGATTGTTTAAACTGTACCCGGGAGCGGGCTACAGTTAATGACATTGCAGACATGCCCTTCACCTTTCCAGACTGTCTCTATATTCCCCTAGTGCTGGGCTCGGATTACATCCTTCATACTCCTGAGTGGAGAAGAGAGCATTGTGGGAACTGTAGTCTCCTGAACAGACATCACTGAACTGCAGAACTGCCTATGCACTACACCTCCCAGCAAGCCATCTGCCCCAGGGGGAGAATTATGGGAAAAGCTATAAAAGGTTCTGCGGACCAGGCCTAGGCTCTCTAGCTTCCTGGATCCCATCAAGTAAGCACCCGTTTGCCGCTGTGTGAAGGGACTGTGGCCTACCATCTGGTATACAGCTCCTGCAGTTCCAGCCTAAGCGGACGTCGCCGTTACATGAGGGACACCACCGCAGCTTTGCTGAAAGCCGCAGAATCGGATGACTCACTGTTCCAGCAGACAAATCCCCATCTAAACCCACCTGCAGTAGGAAGAATCGGCTTGTATCACTCTTCAGGAAGATACTACAAAGTTCCCATTATTAGTGAGAGGGCACCTGCCCAAAAATCCAGTTCCCAGTCATTAACGGATCCCGCTGGACACTGTATACCTGGATTGCCTTAAAGATTGCTACTGGTCAGACCCAGCTGCTTTTCCTTGATTGCTTATCACTGTGCCACACTTAGGGATTCTTGTTTCTTTGCGCTCCAACTGCTGGTGAAGATATTGCAAGGCCTTGCATTATGAACATTGCTATTTTAGTACTCTTAAAGGGGACACTACACTAGAACCTATATTACTTCATCTCTCATTAGGATTAAGGGTATAATAGGCCAGTCTGGGGTGCCCCTTTAGCAGTAGTAATATTTGCACCACCTACTAGCCTTCTTGAGAAATCCATTCACTTATTGTTTGTTACTGTGTACATTGATATAATTTTTCTGCTATTTCTAACTGTCATGTAATTGCATTTGGGACTATTTCAACTGGGTGTTGGCTGTCAATCCAGGGCTTGGTTGAGTAATACCCTCTTTGAGACTCTTCTCTTGTAAAGTAAATCTGAGAGAGCTAAAACTATTTAATTGTGTCAGTGTGTTATTTAAAGGTATACACAAAATGTCTGAACCTAGAGTTTCAGGAGGGCTGGAAAGTTCACAGGGTCAAGGCTGCACAGAAGAACATGCAATTCTAAGCAACCCCCAAGGGGGCAGTGCTACAAAACCAATGAGTGTTTTTTTTCATCACTATGTTTTTTTTATACTGGCATTTTAAAACCATAATGTGCTAATGAAAATGAATGAAAGGTTTAATGTAGTGTAGTAGATAGGTATTACATTTATTGTAGAGGTCTACACAGCTGTATAAAATGAGGGACAACTTAAAAGAATAGGGGGACAGAGGGATTCGATTCCATAAGAGGGACTGTTGTGTAGCAATTATATATTATAGATTTTTTTTTTTTTAGCAAAAGGTTATCTGTTGCCACAAGCTTGCTACCTTCTATGATCTATTAATGTGCTATCTTACTAAAGCATACCAAAGAGCAGTAGTCATAAACAGTTCTGGTCGCAAGTAAGGCTGCCTGGGAACTTATTGATAAAACAAGCAATGCTCACAGTATTAATTCTTAGGCAGTCTCAGGTACTCAATATCCTACAAGAAGATTTTTTTTAACTTTTGACCTAGTTTTATGTAGATAAGTAAAGGTTCAGAAACAGTATATACAGTATCTCACAATCTCACATTTTTGTAAACATTTTATTCTATCTTTTCATGTGACAACACTGAAGAAATTACACTTTGCTACAATGTAAAGTAGTGAGTGTACAGCTTGTATAATAGTGTAAATTTGTTGTCCCCTCAAAATAACTCAACACACAGCGATTAATGTCTAAACCACTGGCAACAAAAGTGAGTACACCCCTAAGTGAAAATGTTCAAATTGGGCCCAAAGTGTCAATATTTTGTGTGGCCACTATTATTTTCCAGCACTGCCTTAACCCTCTTGGGTATGGAGTTCACCAGAGCTTCACGGGTTGCCACTGGAGTCCTCTTCCACTCCTCCATGATGACATCACAGAGCTGGTGGATGTTAGAGACCTTGCGCTCCTCCACCTTCTGTTTGAGAATGCCCCACAAATGCTCAATTGGGTATAGGTTTGGAGACATGTTGGCCAGTTCATCACCCTTACCCTCAGCTTCTTTAGCAAGGTAGTGGTTGCCTTTAAGGTGTGTTTGGGGTCATTATGTTGGAATACTGCCCTGTGGCCCAGTCTCCGAAGGGAGGGGATCATGCTCTGCTTCAGTATGTCACAGTACATGTTGGCATTCACGGTTCCCTCAGTGAGCTGAAGCTCCGCAGTGCTGGCAGCACTCATGCAGCCCCAGACCTTGACACTCCCACCGCCATGCTTGACTGTAAGCAAGACACACTTGTCTTTGTACTCCTCCCCTTGTTGCCGCCACACTCACTTGACACCATCTGAAGTAAATACTTTTATCTTGTTCTCATCAGACCACAGGACATTGTTCCAGTAATCCATGTCCTTAGTCTGCTTGTCTTCAGCAAAACTGTTTGCGGGCTTTCTTGTGCATCATCTTCAGAAGAGGCTTCCTTCTGGGATAAGAGCCATGCAGACCAATTTGATGTAGTGTGTAGCGTATGGTCTGAGCACTGACAGGCTGACCCCCCACCCCTTCAACCTCTGCAGCAATGCTGGCAGCACTCATACGTCTATTTCTCTTACGTTCATTGACAGACGCAGCCTCTATTCATGACACGTGGGTTCTGTACCTATTACTAGGAGTAGACTAGGCAGAACGAAAGTTCAGAAAGCAAAGCTGGCCCCTTCCAGGGGGCCGTCCTCACTCAGTACATAACCCCTCAGCCCTGCATAGCATATCAGTTTTCTTCTGCCTAGTGCAAGGAGTTAGACCTGGTTCCCTGCTGGGAACTGCGGTTCCCCTGAAGTCTCTTTCTTTTTCTCTTCTTCTTTTTTGCACAAGCCTTCTGATGAAGACTGCAATCAAGTAGCCGGCTGGGGACCACACAAATGTACATTGTTCTGCCATCTCCCCAGCATGACCGACGGATGCAAGCCACCCTTAGCTATGGCAGGGTCCGCCGCATCCTGCCCGTTCCGTGCGGGCGGCCGGTGAGTTAAACGCCCCACCTGTGTACCCAGCGTCCAGGCTGTGGCCTGCTCCAGGGGTCGCTTGGCCGGCAGCATCCCTCCCCATCTGGGGGGAGGAAGGTCTGCACCGGGTGGCTACCCGCTACGCCCGTCTGGATGGGTGAGTGACACCCCTCTCCCCCCTGGTGGCAGAGGGGGGATGACTAGCGGTGCCCGTTCCGGTGGGGGGGTTCAGGTGCACTGGTCCCTAACCTTCTCCCTCTCTCCCCCCACCCGCCTGGTGTCCTGTCCGCTCCCGCGCGCGCACTGACGATCGCTTGCTGCTGCCGTTCACGGCATGGTCTGCTCCGTTTACCATGTGGTCCGCCGCCATTTTGGCAGCGTTGGCCGCCATTTTCCAGGAGTCGCGGCCGCCACCATTTTGCCGTGGTCGCGGCCATTTTGGAGGAGTTTTGTCCTCTAGTGTCTCTGGCGGCCATTTTTGGTTAGTCTCCCTGTATGGGACTTTACATGTGCTTTTGGCGCCATTCCTTCTTCCGGGAATGCAGCGGCAGCAGCATTAGCACATCGGCAGATCAGCAGCAGCCGCGGTGGCATTGGCAGACAGTGGCGGCCTCTTTAAAAAGAACAGTGGCACAGGGTTCCGCAAGTATTGCTGGTTTTCTCCCTGGGGTGCAGGAGTGCCTGTGCTGGGTCCCACTGGGCAGTCCTGAGGCTTTGCAGGGGGTGGTACTGTGGGGGCGATGGCTGGTAGGCCTCACAAGTGTCCTGGCGGTGGCACAATGGCGGCTGAACCGACAGTTGCTTCTCTGCAGGGGTCCGCAGAAGCACAGGCCGAGCTGGGACCTCTGGTTCCCCTAGATCAGTTAACCTCCGTCTTGGAGGAGTTTTTCACCCGGGGGGAATCGGACCGGTGTAGGGGGGGCCCAAAAAAGCATCCCCTCCCCCGCAATCCTCTGAGGAGGGCTCGGAACCGGAAGGGGGCTCTGGGGTCACGGGGACCCCTGTGGAGCTCTCAGACGGAGAGCTGGAGCCTTCAGATGTGGAGGAGGACCAGGGGACCTCTGTGGCACGCGAAAAGGTGCTGGTGGGCGCCCTGTTCGCGTCCGTCCGCAATTCATTGCACCTGGATCAGGCTGGAGAGGCACAGGCGTCTGCCTATACGTTTGGGTCCAAGAAGCCCTCTCGTGCTCCTAAGGTGTTTCACTACCTCCAGTATTTTGACCAGTATGTGTATAAGGAATGGCAACGTCCACTAAATTCCTTTACCCTGCCTAAACGTTTCTCTGTGCACTATCCCTTTGAGGACAGCCTGTTACAGAAATGGGTCTCCCCCGCGGTGGATCCGCCAGTGGCCCTTCTGAACAAGGTGATAACTATTCCCCTGGAGGGGTCTCCCTCCTTTAGGGACCCGGCTGATAGGCGGACGGAAGCAGTGTCCAAGGCATTTTTTTTGGTGGCGGGGGCAGCCATGCGACCGGCCTTGGTGTCTGTCATGGTAACTCAGTTGCTCACAGAGTGTGCGATGGAGTGGAGTGAGGCTCGGGCGGCGTAGGTTCGCCTGAATCCGTGCAGCGAGCAGACCACCTGGTGCAAGAGCTTCGTTATCTTTGTGACGCAGCTCTGGACTTGGTACCGATGTTGTCAAAAATGTCGGTTTTTGCAATCATTATTAGGCGCCTGCTGTGGCTGCGACGCTGGTCGGGTGACCACGTGTCTAAGAAGGGCCTCACGGATCTTCCTTTTCAAGGTGGTCGGCTCTTTGGGCCCCAATTGGATGAAATCATTAAGGATTTCACCGGCGGGGGGAAGAGTACGTTTCTTCCAGAACCCAAGCGGCATGACCAGCGCCACAAACAGGGGCCTCTGCCCTCTGGGCATAAATGTTTTTTTCATGCGCCCAGTCAGACGGGCAGGAACTCCCGGCCCGGCAAGTCTGCCTCTGGCTTTGGTAAGCGTCCCTGGCAACGCAAGCCCAAAAAGACGGAGGATAAGTCCTCCTCCGCATGATGGGTTGCCCCCGCCCAAATCTCGAGTGGGGGGCCGACTTCTGGGGTTCGCGGACCGATGGGCCGCTCGCATCTCCGACCGGTGGGTGCGGGAGGTGGTGTCCTCCGGGTACAAGATAGAGTTCAGCACCCGACCCCTGGACAGGTTCTTCCCGTCCAATTTAAAACTCACTCCGGAGCGTCGGCTAGCTCTGCTAGGGGCTGTGCGGTCAATGCCTTCCAGGGGGTGATTGTGCCAGTCCCTCCAGGGGAGAGATTCCGCGGCTTCTACTCAAACCTCTTTGTGGTGCACAAATTCAGGATGGAGTCAGTCTGTTCGATCGTGGCCGCCCTGCACCAGGGGGATTGGCTGGCGTCCCTGGACATCAAGGACGCATATCTGCAGTTTCCCATTTGTGTCAGGCACCAGCGCTTCCTGCGCTTTGCTGTAGGGGACCTTCATTACCAGTTTGTGGCTCTCCCCTTCGGCCTGGCCTCGGCTCCGCAGGTCTTCACCAAGTTGCTGGCCCCGGTGCTGGCTTTGCTGAGACAGAGGGGCATTGCTGTGGTAGCGTACCTGGACGATCTTCTCCTGCGAGCGGGGTCGGCTCCGGCTCAGGAGGACAATGTTGCTATCACCCTGACCTCACTGAGGGACTTCGGTTGGCTAATCAACCTGCAGAAGTCGACATTGACCCCGTCCTGTCGCTTCGAATATCTGGGTCTGACATTGGACACAGTGCAGGCGAAGGCATTCCTACCTCCGGACAAGTTGCTGATGCTGCAAGCAGCGGTGCGAACCCTGTTGTCACGACGGTGGTCCTCCTTACGTTTCTGCATGTGGGTGTTGGGGCACATGGTCTCGGCCTTCGAGGCGATACCGTACGCCCAGAATCACACCAGCTCCTGCAGCGAGCGATACTACTGCAGTGGGACAGATCTCCTTCGTCTCTGGATCGACTGATCCGGCTGGATCATCAGACCAGGGGGTCGTTGACTTGGTGGCTTCAGGCCCCAGCAATGACCATGGGGAAATCGTTCCTTCCCTTGGAATGGTCAATAGTCATGACGGATGCCAGCCTTTCGGGCTGGGGAGGTGTCCTGGGGCACCTGTCGGCCCGGGGCCTTTGGTTGGCACAAGAGTCGCGACTTCCGATCAATGTGTTGGAACTGAGGGCGATCAGGCCCTGTCTCTCGCACTGGTCGGCAAGGCTGCGCGGCCTACCGGTTCGGGTTCAGTCGGACTACGCCACGGCGGTGGCGTACGTGAACCATCAAGGCGGAACAAGAAGCTCGGCGGCAGCTGCAGAGGCAGCCCTCATTCTAAAGTGGGCAGAGCTTCACATGCCCGCACTCTCTGCCATCTACATTCCGGGTGTAGAAAATTGGAAGGCGGACTTCCTCAGTCGCCAGAAGCTAGACCAAGGAGAGTGGTCCTTGCATCCGGAGGTGTTAAGCCAGATTTGCGAGAGGTGGGGTACGCCAGATGTAGATCTCCTGGCGTCCAGATTCAATCACAAGGTGAAGACCTTCGTGTGCAGGTCAAGGGACCCGTTGGCGGCAGCCACGGACGCCCTGGTGGCCCCATGGTCCCGGTACAGGCTCCTGTATGACTTTCCTCTTCTCAAGCTTCTACCGCGGTTGTTGTGCAGGATAGAAGTGGAGGGAATCCCGACAAATTCTGGTGGCCCCGGACTGGCCTCGGCGTCCTTGGTATGTCGACATGGTGTGGATGGTAACAGATGTTCCCTGGTGACTCTCGCTTCACGAAGATCTTCTGTTGCAGGGTCCCACCTTGCACCCTGCTTTACCATCGCTGGCTTTAACAGCATGGCTATTGAGTCCCAGGTACTGAGGGGCAGGGGGGTCTCTGAGTCAGTGATCCTCACCATGCTTAAGGCGCGCAAGTGTACTTCACGCAAGATCTATCATCGCACCTGGAAGGCCTATATTGCCTGGTGCGAGGCGGGGGGTTGAAACCCCCGTTCTTTCGCGGTTGCTCGGTTGCTTACCTTTCTTCAACAAGGCCTGGACCAAAAGTTGGCTTTGAGCACCCTCAAGGGCCAGATTTCCGCTCTGGCGATTCTGTTCCACCGTCCTTTAGCGACGCATTCTTTGATCCGTACATTTGTACAGGGTGTACGTCATGTCGCCCCTGGCGCCGTGGGATCTGAACTTGGTACTTGGCAGCTTTATCATGTAGGTCTCCTTATCTGGTCCTACATAAGGATAAGGCGGTATTGCGCCCGCCTCCTTCGTTCCTTCCGAAGGTAGTCTCCTCCTTTCACATTAATGAGGACATTGTCCCCCCTTCTTTGTGTCCGCACCCGTCTCACCCTAAGGAGATTGCTTTGCATTCCTTGGATGTGGTGAGAGCATTGCGGGTATATTTGGCAGCTACGGCAGCTTAGGAAGTCGGATGCGCTGTTTGTGCTGACGGATGGGCCGCGCAAAGAGTTGGCGGCATCGTTGGCCACCGTTTCACGTTGGATTAGACAGACCATGACCCATGCGTATACTGTGCGGGGCCAAGTACCCCCTTTTCTGGTCACGGCTCATTCCACCAGGGCGATTAGCACTTCCTGGGCATTTAGACACCAAGCTTCGGTGTCTCAGGTGTGCAAGACGGCTGCTTGGGCCTCGGTGCACACTTTTGTTAAGTTTTACAAAGTTGATGTTTCAGCATCTGCGGATGCTGCTTTTGGCCGCAAAATTTTGCAGGCGGCGGTGTAGGCGCGGCTGGCGCCTCCCAAGAACATTCTGTTGGGTACAGTTGTTATTGCTTACCCACCCCTCTTGTTTGACACTGCTTTGGGACGTCCCCACATGTCATGAATAGAGGCTGCGTCTGTCAATGAACGTAAGAGAAAATGGGATTTTATTAAGAACTTACCGTAAAATCCTTTTCTCTGAGTTCATTGACAGATGCAGCACCCACCCCTCGGTGTTGTGTGTGTACGGCTTGTTACGAACTGATATGCTATGCAGGGCTGAGAGGTTATGTGCTAAGTGAGGACAGCCCCCTGGGAGGGGCCAACTTTACTTTCTGAACTTTCGTTCTGCCTAGTCTACTCCTAGTAAAAGGTACATAACCCACGTGTCATGAATAGAGGCTGCGTCTGTCAATGAACTCAGAGAAAAGGATTTTACGGTAAGTTCTTAATAAAATCCCATTTTCCCAAAGACAACCTCTGGATATGACGCTGAGCATATGCACTCAGCTTCTTTGGTCGACCATGGCGAGGCCTGTTCTGAGTAGAACCTGTCCTGTTAAACCACTGTATGGTCTTGGTCACCGTGCTGCAGCCCAGTTTCAAGGTCTTGGCAATCTTTTTATAACCTAGGCCATCTTTATGTAGAGCAACAATTATTTTTTCAGATCCTCAGAGAGTTCTTTGCCATGAGGTGCTATGTTGAACTTCCAGGGATCAGTATGAGAGAGTGAGAGCGATAGCACCAAATTTAACACACCTGCTCCACATTCACATCTGAGACCTTGTAACACTAACGAGTCACATGACACCAGGGAGGGAAAATGGCTAATTGGGCTCAATTTGGACCTTTTCACTTAGGGGTGTACTCACTTTTGTTGCCAGTGGTTTACACTCACTATTTTACATTGTAGCAAAGTGTCATTTCAAGACCCTGAAACTGAGCTGCAGCGCTGTGGCCAAGACCATACAGAGGTTTAACAGGACAGGTTCCACTCAGAACAGGCCTGACCATGGTCCATCAAAGAAGTTGGGTGCACGTGCTCAGCGTCATATCCAGAGGCTGTCTTTGGGAAATAGACGTATGAGCACTGCCAGCATTGCTGCAGAGATTGAAGGGGTGGGGGGTCAGCCTGTCAGTGCTCAGACCATACGCCAGACACTGTTTGAAATCGGTCTGCATGGCTGTCATCCCAGAAGGAAGCCTCTTATAAAGATGATGCACAAGAAAGCATGCAAAATGTTTGCTGAAGACAAGCAGACCTTAGTCTTAGTCACATGGATTACTGGAGCCATGTCCTGTGGTCTGATGAGACCAAGATAAACTTATTTGGATAAGATGGTGTCAAGTGTGTGTGGCGGCCACCAGGTGAGGAGTACAAAGACAAGTGTGTCTTGCCTACAGTCAAGCATGGTGTTGGGAGTGTCATGGTCTGAGGCTGCATGAGTGCTGCCGGCACTGGGGAGCTACAGTTCATTGAGGGAACCATGAATGCCAACATGTACTGTGACATACTGAAGCAGAACATGATCCCCTCCCTTCAGAGATTGGGCCGCAGGGCAGTATTCCAGCCTGATAATGACCCCAAACACACCTCCAACATGACCACTGCCTTGCTAAATAGGCTGAGGGTAAAGGTAATGGACTGGCCAAACATTTCTACAGACCTAAACCCTATTGAACATCTGTGGGTCATCCTCAAATGCAAGGTGGAGGAGTGC
Source organism: Glandirana rugosa (assembly GCA_018402905.1). Taxonomy (NCBI): domain Eukaryota; kingdom Metazoa; phylum Chordata; class Amphibia; order Anura; family Ranidae; genus Glandirana; species Glandirana rugosa. Next base: position 3,838,686 of record BLSH010466543.1, on the reverse strand, counting down.
AAGGTCTCTAACATCCACCAGCTGTGTGATGTCACCATGGAGAAGTGAAAGAGGACTCCAGGGGTAACCTGTGAAGCTCTGGTGAACTCCATGCCCAAGAGGGTTAAGGCAGTGCTGGAAAATAATGGTGGCCACACAAAATATTGACACTTTGGGCCCAATTTGCATATTTTCACTTAGGGGTGTACTCACTTTTGTTGCCAGCAGTTTAGACATTAATGGCTGTGTGTTGAGTTATTTTGTGGGGACAGCAAATGCACACGTTATACAAGCTGTACACTCACTACTTTACATTGTAGCAAAGTGCAATCTCTTCAGTGTTGTCACATGAAAAGATATAGTAAAATATTTACAAAAATGTGAGGGGTGTGTACTCACTTTTGTGAGATACTGTATATATATATATATATATATGTCACAACATTGTCCCATTGCTGGAATTAGGTGTGCAAGGATGGGCACATACAGTATATGTCCATGCATTGCTTTAGTAAGATATCTCCCTGTCTATGGTGGAATAAGAAATAATGATGCACTCCTGCAGGGTTGAATTTTGATCCAATCACTAACTAACAAGCTGGAACATGTTAGTAATTATCAGTAGAAGTAGTGCATCTGACAACTCCATGTCACCTTCTCTGTAAAGGCTGAATTTTAAAAATAGAATCTGTTTGTGTAAGACCTTTTCATAACCATTTTATGTAAGTATGTATATTGAGTTCTAGGGAGGAGTTCTTGGTCAGCAGATGGGAGGATTGCTCATCCAACATAGTTTCTCTACCATAAAGAGACCAGGAAGTGTCCCCCAACAAATATAGATCTCTGCTTGTTTATCATAAAAAGGAACTCTGTACGTCATGGTTCTATATAAATGTGTCTGTTTTACGGCAAAAAAAAGACAGCGCAATTTCCACCTACAGTCTCTTTCACGTTATTATGTCATTCCTCTGTGCTAAGAATAAATCAAGTCAGCTGACAACATCACCCTGGGCTGAGCTATTTTCTCAACTCTTCAACTTCGATTGACACTAACAGTACAGTCTTTATATAAAGCAGTGGTTATTACAGTAGCTTATGAGCTAAAGAGGGTCTCAAATGCAGCTCCTGACATCACCAAAGGGCCACACAAAATGTACAATATATGCAATGCTTGAGAGGACTGTCAGAAACTTCAGACCTAATAAAGGAAATGGAGCATTAAAGAGTGTGGGCATGTTACATTTTTGGCTGGGGATGGCTGCAGAAGACAAAAGCACTAGGAACGTGTTACATTAAGCTAGCAGAGATCAATGCTATTACCCTAATCGATTTTCCTATAACAGACTGCTGAGGTACAAGGGCCGCACATCATATACCAGAGGGCCACAGGTTGGGCACCAGGGAAATAAAGTAAGGTTGTCAGAATTGGCAAAGCTCTGACTATTGAGACTTGAAGTAATATAACTGTGCAAGCTTACTAAGGAAATATTTATACTGGGCAACTTGCTTAGCTACTTGCTTTGTCAGAATCTTTCTGAGGCGAGGACAAATCCTGCTTTATAGTAGTGAATTTGCTGGCAACACAACATACACAAAACTTACACTTACATCATTCCTGGGGGGATTTTCTCCATCAATAATACACAGTTCTGCATGGTATCTTATTAGATGAAGGGTTGTATCCCAGAAGATTGCTGTATAGTGCTTGACTTCATCTCATCCACAGCCTCATCATCTCATTTGACAAGCACTCAGATTCCATAGACACAAGTGTCTTAGAACTTATGATCAGAACAACTGTAGTTGATTTTCTAAAGACTGCGCTTGTCTAGTGCTGTAAACTCTGCAGAATTAGCCCAGTGACTTAAGCTGATCAATAATATCGCTTGTCCCAGTGTGAAGACTAGGGATTGGGTTCAGGTTAGGAGCTACATTGGGTTCAAAGCAGATCTCATGGCTTCACAGTTTGGTGATACTCTGAAAATATGCACCTAAAATCATAATGCACCTCATAACACGTGTGCCTGGCCAGATGGGTCTATTAGAACCAGTAATCTGAATGAATGGACAATCTAGCCCCCTGAACTCTAAAAGGGTATTTATAGAAAGCCAACAAATCTATGTGTGGAGATATACTTTGCAATACAGTGATGTACTGTGGAGTGCAGTGTGATGAGCAACCCTTTTTCTGTATCAGCAAAAATTAAAAAAATAGTGAGCTTTTGCTTTGGGTGATTAATATTTTAGGGTTTCTATATATGTATTTTTGGTGGGAGGAGAATCTATTAGATTTTGTCTTGCTAGGGTGTTTTTAGGTTTGAGGTGCACAGCATACACTTGTTCATTTACAGTTTTTGGAGATGTCTTATGTTCACAGAACATTGCCACATTGCTGTGCTGTAACTAATTTGCAGCAAAAGTAACACACATTCACCCAACCCCCTTTGTGGCAGTTTCAGTAAAAGCTAGGCATCCCATTCACCTCTTATGAAATACTAGAATGTGGGGCAGATCTTCCATGTATGGCAGTTTTAGGGAGTGAGCAGGTCTTGCAGGACCTAACAGTGGTAGGGCCATACAAACTGAACATAGGGTATGTGTGCCTTTTTTTTCCAAAGTGGCTAACCAATGCAGTCACAGCATGACCTGTAAATATTTGACTGGCTGACAAAACCTGCAGTTCCTGCAGGTGCAGGGTAGCCAGTTGTGTGCCAGCATTACAAATGCGCCTTCTTCCCTCTTCTCCTCTCTAAGGTTGTTTGCCAACATCGTTCTGTACCTTTACACCATTTACAGCTTTAACGCATCCCCTAAACTTGTAATTTAAAGGATTTGTGTGTCATCAATGTAACCATTGAAGCCTCATAGCAAAACCCTCTCCCAGCTCTACTGTAATTGTTTAAACATTTGCCAATGGTACATGTCCCCCATGGCAGTGCTAAGCTTCCTAGTAATCTTTTTTGAGAATAGTTTGTATAACCACTTCAGCCCTTGAAGGATTTCCCACTTTAGGACCAGAGCACTTTTTGCGATTCAGCACTGCGTCGCTTTAACTGACAATTGCGCGGTTGTGCGACGTTATAACCAAACGAAATTTGCGTCCTTTTTTTCCCACAAATAGAGATTTCTTTTGGTGGTATTTGATCACCTCTGCATCATTTATGATTGCCGCTATAAACAAAAGAAGAGCGACAATTTTGCAAAAAAACCTACATTTCTTACTTTTTGCTAAAATACAAATCCAAAAAAATATATAAAAAAACATTTTTTTCCATCGGTTTTTGCCGATTTATATTCTTCCTCATATTTTTGGTAAAAAAAACCCGCAATCGGCGTTTATTGATTGGTTTGCGCAAAAGTTGCCGCATTTACGGACGATGAGAATTCATTTCTGGGTTTTTATTTTTTTACTAGTAATGTTGGCGATCTGCATTTTTTAGCGGTACTGTGATATTGCAGCGGACATGTCGGACCATTTTGACACTTTTTTGGGACCATTGGCATTTATACAGCGATCAGTGCTATAAAAATGCACTGATTACTGTGTAAATGCCATTGGCAGTGGAAGGGTTAACCTGCAGGGGGCGCTCTAAGGGTTAACTGTGTTCCCTGTGCATGTTCTAACTGTGTGGGCTGCCCTGGCTGGGGAAAGAGGAGTGATTACGGCTTCCATATAGAGGAAGCCTGTGATCACCGCCCTTCCCCCTCTATGAGAACGGAGATCTGTGTTTACTTACACGAACCTCCGTTCTTTCACTGCGGGGGGCCATCGCAGGTAGCCGGCGGCGATCGAGTCCACCCTACCCGCTCCCTGGCCCCCCGGACACAGTGAGCGCGCGCACTCACAGCACTAGTTATCACAGCCACCGTCATATGGCAGCGGTTTGTGATAACGAGCCACTCTGTCGCCGTCAGACTGGTGGTCGGCAAGTGGTTAATATCCCCACAAAAGGAACAAATTATTTATCAAGATTTGTGTCAGAAGTTAGCATGCAGTTTTCCTGCTTGTGTATTCTTACCTCCTTACTGCAGTGCTTCTCTACCTCTTCCTTTCACATGTGTGGTTTGCCTGTGCTCACCTATGGGCGTCGTCTGCTATTCTGTGGGCTTTTATTTCCTTCCCATCCATCACTTCCTGGCCCGCCTTCTTGTTTGCTTGTCTATATATAAGACATGCTCAGTGTAACCCACATTGCCTGAGCAACTTCATAATTCTCTGAGCTCACATTTGCATACCTCTTGTCTGTACTGTGTCTGACTACCTGTGTACCGACCCTGGCTGTGTTTACCGTCTATGCTTGTTTGCTGCCCGCCCTGCCCTTGGCTTGTCTTCTGGATTTCCTTTTGTCTGCTGCTTGTACTCTGCACATGCAAGTGGTCTCCACATCCTCGGCTGGGCGTACCTGGGGGCCACGACCTGGTTTCCATTACCACCAGACTTCACGCCCTGGGGAATCCTGTGTTGGCGATCTACAAGAACTCACTACCACATACTCCTGACAATTTGTCTCCTAAGGACTTCAATGGGGTTCAGGGAAAAATCTGAATTTGTAAATTTTAAGGACATTTTGGAAAATTAGATGTAAATCAAACCTGTGAAAATTAATTAATTCCTAGGGGAAATATGTGAGTGTAATACCTGGCCGGCCCACCGATTGGCTGGCTACATCTCCACTACCAATCAATTAGTAAGCTGGAGATAACTATGCAGAATAGGGGCTCACTCCTCCTCCATCACCTCCTCTAGCAATGCAAAAGGCATGGGTGGTCAGAGAGAGAGAGAGGTCTGCAGGAGAGGTAAGGAGCTAACGGTCATTAAACATACAGTATTTTAGAAAAATAATTAGCAGAGCTGAAAATAATTTTTTGGATTTTGAAGGTATACGTATGGAAAATTACTAAGGATAATTATAACATTTACTTTGACTTGTGCTGTAGGTATTTTCCACAATGGCTTATTTTCAGGTGTCATCAAGCAAACCGAAGAAACTAAGGCACATAACATTGGGATATACATAATGAATTAATGAGGCTATGCCTACTATGGCAAGGACTATATACATCTGAATATATTGTATTTGTTTATTATTTTCTTGGGCCAGTTTACAGATGAAAAAAAAACTCTGCAGTGAGTAAAGATGGATTCCGCACCCAAATAATAACTTTACTTTTCTAATGTTACCCTTCAATTTACTCCCTCTGCTTCCTCCATAAGCCTTATATGCACCTGCCCATGCTCCTACCAGATCAATGTTTGGCCATTTAAACAGTACTTGCAACAAATAGCAGATGGCCTATCAGTAGAAATGTATGGGATTTTTCTGTGCATGCACAGACGTAAGGGGCTGGTCTTCAGAACTTGCAATCGAACCTCCTTATAGGCTGTTATAGCCACTAGCAATAATCACCCCCACCCACCAAGACAATTGCTTGGTAGGAGGAATTCCCCTGTCAACGCTGCCTGTGTTGAGTGTTGATGGGGGAATCAAGTGGATTTCTTTTCTGTAACCCATGGTTGCAGGAAAGAAATTTGCTCTGTCTATAACTCCACTTCAGCAAACATAATGACCTGTTAACAACTGTTCTAGCATGCCAATGTCTACATAAAAATGAATGATTTTTAGGCCTCATGCACAGAGGACATTAAAAAAAAATTATAAAAACATCAGTAGCTTCATAGTGAGTTTTTCAGCTTCTAGCAGCGTTTTGCACTAGCGTTTTTGAACGTTTTTGAGCAGTACTTTTTTTGAGCGTTTTTTTTTTCTTCAATGGGTCAAAAACGTCCAAAAATGTTGGCGAGCCACGTTTTTGCGCGTTTTTGAGTAGTAGCTTTTTTTTTTTCTTCTCAATGGATCAAAAACATCCAAAAACTTTGGTGAGACGCGTGTTTGTGCGTTTTGGAGCGTCTGAGCGGTTTTTCAGCTGAAAAACGTCTCTTTGAACCCACTAGTCTTTTTTTTTTTTTCTAGCTCAAAAATGCCTCACCCAAACACAGTTGATAGCAGCCTATGTGTGCATGAACACATAGGGTAACATGATGGGGAGTTTATTGACTGTAGGAAAAAGCGTCTGAAGCTAAAAACAGCTGCTGTAAAAACATCCAAAAATGTGCTGTGCGCATGAGGCCTAAAAGTGGTTCTAAAGCCAAGACATTTTTACCTTATTGCATTCTCTGCATTAAGTTAAAAAATGTCCCCGGAGCAGTATTGCCCCCTCACCCCCATAAATACTTATCTAAGTTCTCACTCAATCCAGGGCTGCGCCCATCTGTAGCTGCACCAGTGTTGCCAATCGCCAGTATTTTTACTGGCAGCCAGTAAAAAACAGACAATTTTCTCCTGCCAGTAAATGCCAGTAAAAGGAAAAGGTTGCCAGTAAAAAAATATGGCTGTGACGCTCAGCTCGGTCCGGAGCCAGCCGAGACCATCCGAGTGCCTGCGACAGTGTGTTCGGGTGGCTCTGGGGGAGGCGGGTTATTGGTGCCTGAGCATGTTGTGTGATGTCATGGTGCAAGGGAGCCAAACAGACCAGCCAGAGCCTTGTGTGCAGGTCTGTGGGATAGGAGCAAGGTAGGATGGGAGCGGGACTGTCAGTGCTGTTTGTACTGGAGAGGACTGGAGGGACCAGCTGGCTTGGAGAGAGACTGTCTCTGTGACTCAGGAGGGGACATGTCGCGTCGGTGAGGTGTCATCATCATCTGTGCTGCTGCACATTACTGTCATTGCCACAGTGAGAGTCAATTTAATGTGTGTGCTGCCCATTCAAATTTCTTGCCCTCCTAAATCCTGTCCCTGAGCTACTTACTTACTATATCCAAAATAAAATAAGAAATATGTTTTTTTTTTGCCTTAATATCTTTCATAAATCACATTGCTAATTGCATATTTTAATTGTTTGTAGCCTAAATACTGAAATTTGCACTTAAAACTGTAATTTTGTAACTTTTGGAAATGCCAGTAAAAACTTGGCTGTTCCCCTACATTTTGGGTGTTGTGGCAGTAAATTTCAATCTGGTAGGTAGGCATCACTGAGGTGCACTCTCCTCTCTCCTTCCATTCACAGGACAGAGAGGCTACAGCGTTGGCTCCTGCTGCTGTCAATCAAATCCTTTGAACAGACAGAAAGTGGGGGGCAGTGCCAATCCTAGCTTTGTGTGTCTATACATGCACTCAGTCCAGCTAGGGAGCAAGCCTGCATGTCTGCCCTTATAGTAAGCAGCTTTCTATGGTGGCAAACACAGGAGTGGGAGAGCCAAGAGTGCTGTCGGGGGCCATTTGGACAGAGCAGATACGTATAACATGTTTATTATTTTAGAAAAAGAAAACTTAACCTTTACAACTGCTTTAAGCAAGTTCATACAAATCATTTTCTCTAGTTGCGGCTTAACAAATCCAGGTATGGCAGCACAAGCTATATTTTCTTTGCTCTGTTACAGATATGATTGGAATTGTTCATTGTACATCAGACACTCTTCCCCCGTGTCTGGTTTCCATATCACGCTTATTATAAAATGAAAGGATCATTTTGCTCACTTGTAGTGTGCTATACTGCAAAGCTCCTGTTCTTTCTCTCACTCTCAATGCATCCAGACGAGATCAGTAGGAACATCACTGGTGAAACTGTCAGAACGTTGGTGCAGCTGTCATCTTCAGAATGTATCCTGTATGATGTTTTCTTCTATTTCCGTAACAGGAATCTTTCAAAATCATCACACTTTCATTAAGTAGAATAAAAATAACAGACACACAAAAGTTTGGAGAGACTGAAATATTTGCAAAAAAGTTTTTCTTTAATACTAAAAGGCATGACTATTATTCTTTATATTTTGAGGTACCAGCTTCCTAGTTTTAAAAGGTGGGTATCAATTGTCTAGTTTTTAACATCTAAAAACACCAGGATAAAATAATTGTTGGAGGAGTGCCGGACACCATTAAAAAGAATAATCTGCAGGTATGCAGTGAGAGCAGCTCCGTGTAAAGCAGTGAACCCAGCAATGGTCACAGTATTAGTGATGCAAAAAAACGGACTGGTCAAAAAGTGATAGCGCCAATGATGTTTTATTTAATAGGTACAGTTCATTTTATTTGCTAAGCAAAAAACATGTCTCAGGGGCTTACCAGTTACATGTATGAATAAAAAAAAATACATTATAAAACCATACAAAAGTGTCAACAGGATACAAATTAAACGTATAGAGGCAAGTTAAAAAAAATTAATTATAATAATAACAACAATAATAGTAGTAGTAATAATAACAACTAGTAATATAAATAGTTATTATTCTTAGACTCATTAATATTACTATATTATGCTTATTATTACATTCTTATTTACCTTTTGTTCTATAACTTTGCACCATGTTGACACTACATTTTGTTGAAGTATGAGCTTATTGTACACTTTATCATATGTACTTCACTTTTTATTGTCTGCTGACAAATGTTTATGTATATATTGCACCCTTTAGCCCTGATGAAAGGGGACTGGTGAACTCCCAAAACATTTTGGATATGCCTGTGATTCTTACTCTGGAAAATACAAAAAATTAACTGGACCTATCAAACATTGTTGGTGCTCATTTTTTGATTGAGCATCGTCTCCAATTAGGGAGGACTAACCAGAGGGAAGCTCATGTCCCTCCACCTGCCCCGTGCCAAAGAGAGGTTTATACACCCCTACAGGGAGGGGAGGCAGGTGGGTGGGGGAAAGGGGACAATCATTATAGATCCCCATATCTGCCCCCCTATGGAAATCAATCTTATGAAGGTGGTCCCCGAGGTGATTATGGAGGAGATAGGGGCTCTTATCATTGAGAGTATCAGATTAGGAACCCTGTCCCTACATATAATAGATTTGCTCCCTTACAGGATTATCATACAAATGAGAGGGATTTTTTAGGTCAGTGGAGGCCCCCAGAGAGGGGGTCACAACATTACCCAGTGACCCCTTGGAGGGAACCTCCACCTCTTACACCCACGGTAGGACCCTGGAGGGGTTACCCCCAGAACAGCCCGTTGGAGTATCATCAAAACCTGAATTTAAGGAAAAGAAAACACAGAGAGGAAATAGAGGGTGGAGGAGACTTCAAAAAGAAAAAGCCCCAGTAGGGGCAGGTATTTTCAACCTTAGTGGTGTTGAGCTCACTTGATAATGGTTTGAAATATGCACCCGTTAAAAATATGAATAAATTCCAGACTTATATCAGTGTTCAGAAGTTTATACGTACCTTAAGTATTAAAAAATATTTTTTGTCTAATCCTATTTAACGTAATATCAGCTCAAGAGCTATTATACACTCAGATCTTAGGAATAGATCCACTTTTAATCCCCCTGGTGTAGATACAAAACATCTAGACGTTTTTAAGAATACGGTTTGTAAGGATTTAGGATCCCTTAATGTGAGGAAAGTAGGGGACCCTGGTTCTTTCAAAAAAGGCATCTCCCTGTTGGAAAATAGGAAAGACATTGTGGTCCACCCTGCGGAGAAGGGCGGTGGCCTTGTGATCCTCAGCAAAGAGTATTATAAACAAGAAATGAACCGTTATTGGATGATCAGGATACGTATGAGTTACTAAATAGTGATCCTATGTTAGAATATAAAGAAGAACTAGGGGCATTGGTTACATGAGGTAAAGCAAAAGGAATCTTGAATAATAAGGAAGCTCTATATTTGGATCCCTTGTTTTGTAGGACCCCTATTATTTATTTTTTACCAAAAATACACAAAAATAGTGAATGTCCTCCGGGGAGCCCCATAGTAAATGGGATCAACTCCGTAACAGCAAGGCTTGGCCAATATATAGATCGTTTTCTTCAGCCCCTCGTGACCAAAACAGATGCTTACTTAAAAGATTCAAAGCATGTCATCCAGATTCTGGAATCTTTGAGCTGTACGTCCTCCAGTTACATCGTAACGGCAGACGTAAGCTCATTATATACCATAGTTGACCATACCGATGCTATATCCTCTGCATACGTTTACATTTATCAACATTAAACCTCATTTGCCACATAGTTGAATAGTTAATTAAATAGTGCATCAGAAGGGAGACCCCCAGGCTGGGCACCAGGAGCTGGACCACCAGGCTGGGCATCAGGTGCAGGACCACCAGCTGGGCACCAGGAACAGGAGCATCAAAGCCAGGTTCAGCAGTGGACAGCAGGGCACCAGTGGCAGGCTCGGCATCAGACAACAGGGCACCAGCATCAGGCCTAACCCCATCGGCAAGCATAGAGGCAGGCTTGACCCCATCAGCAGGCAGCATGGAATAGGACTGGGCCCCACCAATAGGCAGCATGGATGAAGACTGGACCCCATCAGCAAGCAGCAGACCATCAGGCTGGCAATAGTCAGGGGATCAGCAAGCAAAGAGTCTATGGAGCTAATCTGGACAGTGGACAGAGAACCAGTAATGCCAGGCTAAATGGCAGGTGACATATCATTGAAGTTAAGCTGGGTCACTGGAACACAGGCTTGATGTAGAGTGGCTTGGAGACAAAGACAAGGGCCCCACCTGGCTGAATGAGGCAATCTGTCCAAAGGATGGAGGAAACTTCTTAGACAGTTTTGAACAAAGGCAACTGCAGTAGAGTGAGACCAGGTTACTGAAAGTCTTGAATATGGAAAAGTAGAAAGCTCAGCTGCCATGGGCTGAACCGGAGTAACAGGCATGGTGGCAGAGTGGATCGGATCGGCTGGTGTGAAGGCAAAGTGGATGAGAATAGCTGACCTGGAGGCAGAGTGGATCAGATCAGCTGGCATGGGGGCAAAGTGGATCGGATTGGCTGGTGTGGAGGCAGAGTGGATCAGATCGGCTAGCGTGGAGGCAGAGTGGATCAGATCGGCTGGTGTGGAGGACGAGTGCATCAGATTGGCTGCATGGAGGCACAGTGGATTAGATCGGCTGGCATGGAGGCAGACTGGAGCAGATCGGCTGACGTGGTGCAGGAGAGGATAGTGGGAGAATTGTGCAAGTTGGAAAAAACGTCAGTTTTTTTCTTGATTTTAGCCATTGAAGTTCTGCATGTAATTGCAGGGCTGTGAGCAGGGAGTGCAGTTAATGGAAGAGAAGAACTGATGAATGGTGAAAGTATGGGAGCAGTTGCTAAGGAGGATTTTTGAGGGGTTGCCACAGGCAGCGGAGAAGAAGAGGTAATCTCCACTGGGTTAAAGGTAGGATAGGTGCAGCGAATGGAAACAGGGTGCTAACATATAGTTGGTAGCAGGGTATACTGGGCTGTACCTGTGGTTGCTGTGGGTGATGGAGAGAGAGATACTTGAGAAGGCTTGTGTCTACCAGCAGGAGTGGGTTGGTGTAAGCTGACTGAGGCTGAGTGCAACACATCTGACCAGGGTTGTAATAGTGGTTTAACAAAATTCAGTTTACACTCTGCTTGTTTGACTAGAGACTGCACTGTGTTAATACAATCCACTAGCACCTGTTGGAAACATGTTGAATAGTGCTTAAAGAAAGAAGCAGAGTCATCCTCCAATAACCATACCAGCAAATCCACCTGAGCCATACTAAAGGTAGGAGAAAAGTCATTACTGCTTTTAGGAATACTGGACAAAGCCAACTCTGCACAGACTTCAATCAATTGCTGAACATCACCAAACAGCATCCTACCCTGATGAATTAGGGAATGAGCAAGACAAATGCATTCTAACAGCTGATCTCTGGCCACCTCCTTCATTATTAGGCAGTAATATTCCTTTACCTCTGTAACTAGCCAAGCATAGTATACAACCTCCTCAGGATGCATCTTGCAAAAAACAACAGCAGAGCCAAGATGGCTTCCCTGTGTAGCCACTTCTGGTCAGTACTGGCCTTGGTGTTATGTCAGAAACAGGGGTGACCAGAAATGTGTGGACTTTCACAGAGGATACCAGGCACAAGATAAAGGAAAATAATGTAATTTATTAAGAATAAGTGAATAACATAAGTATAAACATGCCTCCAATATACCAGAACTGTATAAATCAAACCAGAGAATCTAATAAGTGAGTGAACACACATTGAATAACTGCCCAAACCAAGTAAATACAGATAGCAGGATATGAGAATTGTAGTCGCTATCAGAGCCAGGGTCATACACAGGAGATCAGGCAGAGGGAGCTGGGAGCAAGCCAGGACACTGAGAGGGTAAACAGGTGAAGGAACAAGCAGGCATGTAATGGATCAGGCTTCAAGATCAGAGTTCAGGATCAGGATGCAGGAATGCAGGTCAGGGGCACATGGAACAAATACCAAGAAAAAGAGGAAAAGGATAGGCAGAGCTTAAATACACTTCCTGCAATGAGCATCAGGAGATGCCCGATTACCATGAGCTTCTGGCTGCTGAGAGACACCCACTGGTGAACATTGGAACTGAAGTCTACAGGTCTGGAAGCCACAGTGCCACCAGCAGGTGAACCCTTTCCTGATAGCGATATCATTTAATACCAATAAAGCTGGAAGTCTGGATACCAAAGGAATGGCATTGATGCCTAAACCCCATGTGATCCATAAACAATAAACTTAGCTCAAAGTTTGATGCTCCCAACCACAACCCAATTATCAATGGTCCTAGTACAGTAAATGCAATCACCCCAGGATTGTAGTTGGGCATCATTTCCAAATGGGGGTGTTGTTGTTTTTGGCAGGAGTGCATGCGCCCCCATTAAGAGGTACACCGCCGGTGGACAGAGCAGGTGATCAGTGCGGGTGGTGAGGGGAATTACTGAAACCAATCTTCTATGTGACTCCCTCTGTAGCAGCTGAAAGACGCCATCTCCTCCTTCCGCCGGCTTTCAGCCTCTGCAGGGTGAGAAGATTGGTTCCAGTGATTCCCCCCAGCAAGTGGGGATTGCAATATGTTGCCTGCCTGATGTGTAGTGGGGTGGGTATGTCTATTACCTTTCCAGGTAATACCCACACCAGTAGTGATGTCATGTGTGCCATTTTGGCTCTATTTGCACACTCTGGTGGGAGTATATAAAGGAAGACTGGGGCCTGTATACCCAGGCTTTCCTCCTTTGCTGCTACTCATGTGGGAACCCTTTTGTTTGGAACATTATGCCTTTGTCTTTCCATCTTGGACTGCTGCTCCTGTATGTACTGTACTTTATTGTATCTTTTGTAGGGATATAGTTTGATGTTTGGTGGGAACATTTATGTTTGGAACATTTTTCCCTTTTTTTACCATCTTGGACTTGCTCATGTATGTAGTCCACCTACGGTGGGGATATATTTTGGTGTTTTGTTGGCATAACAGCTCCTATGGCTTATCTTTGGGATTTCATTTATGTACTGCATGTTTTCCATGACTCCCTGTAATAAAATAATTCAATGAGCTATTTTTTGTATTTTCTTCATATACATTACTGGGTACACATATTACCATCACTGTTATACATTGGGGCATTATTCTGATGTAGAGCAAGATATTGACATACACACAAATGCATTTATATCTAGATTTTGGGCACCATCTCGGACTAGGAACTTGGGCATTGGTGGTTTTGGCCCCTTGTATGCTCCAGTGGTCTCGTATGTGTGGGTGATCATGGTAGGCTGTGGCTCTGGAGGCATGTCCCCTGAGGATTGGAGGCTAGTGGCTTGGCTTATGGTGTGTGTGTGATAAGGAAATGTAAATGGTTGCTATGTGTGTAAGTTTGTACACATTACAATGATGTTATTATCATGCAGTTATGCTAGCATGCAGAAAGGCTGGCAGTTTATTATTACCTTATGGCTAATATACATTGCATATACCCTTGTGTCATTATTGTATCAGTTAAATCTGGGTATTCAACCTGTCAACAAACTCTTTAAAATAAGTGAACAGCCAACTTTGTGCAAAGAAATTAGCTTTATTGAACCATTTCACAATCCACTGGGACAAAAAAAAATATATACATTTTTACTAAGTAGCTTAACTACATTTATATCTGAGGACATTTCTGGTGGATTTCAAAAACCTAGTCTTGCTCTGAGATTTTGCAACTTTGCCCTGATTTTCTTTCATGTTCATGCTATCAATTATTATATCATAGTAGACATTCTTGTATTAGGCAATACCATAACAGCATCTTGGATCCCTCCTTTCCATACTTGGTTAAACACCAGTACTTATAGTAGATGTGTAGTGACCTTGGAAACAGGGTAAATACTGATATATAAGCTGTACATAACTACTTTGACAACTTGGGGGTTGTTTAGCGAGTTCTGTCCATGCCAGATATGCCTTTTCAGGGCTTTTTCTGCCCACTTTTTTTGAACACAACGGGAAAAAGTTTGTGCCTCGGTCCTCCTGACAATCTAACATAACATCCTACTACTACCAGCCACTCTCAAGGTAGCACATGGCTACATAATAATAAAACTTAACCAAAATAAATCAAACATATGAACATTGATCAGTATAACTCCATATTATAAACAATAAATAATCATAAAGTACACTAGTGCAGATAGGTCCAATAGTGCAAAAAGTCCACATCTCTGATGATTAAAGAAGTGAATATCTGAAAACCAAAGAAATCACTTTGTGCCAAACTATTCAATCTGTGCCACAAAGGATAAATCTCCAAAGACCTCCACTATTCACCTCTGAGTGAATTGGCCGCTCACCTTAAGAAAAGACCCATTCCTGTCTATTCAAGCCATGTGTATAGGTATAGGACAATCTTTAATTGTCAGGAACAACGCCTCTAGTAGTGAAGAGTAGACCATGCACCTCGGATGAAGATCAATTCTTGGTAATACTCAGGGTATATAGAGAAAATTCATTGCGCAATGCCGTTTAAAAATTAGGATTATTAAAACATAAATAAAAGCTGCACTCACATTTTCCACATCTTTTAATAGTAATTAATGCAAAAAGAAATGATCTCCAACGATCAGAGCTCCTCGTCTCCTCACCGTTAATTTCGAGTGTACGAGACACTGGAACGCACATCACCGGCTCCAGCCAACGCATTGCGTCACATGACTTCTTCAAGGAATAGGAGCCTCCTCTGCTCCCACTTCCAGCAATGTCTCCTCTCTTCCTGTCTGTATCTGACATCCAAGTTTTATTATTGAATAGACGCACAATTATTTGCATAATAAAGTTTAGGGGTTTGTTATCTTTTCCTCTGGCCTGACTTCATAAGACAGAGCGAGAAATCCTCTGCTGCTCAAGAAAGTAGGTGAGGAAGATTTATCTAGGTAGCAAAGTGCCCACTGTGTTTCCTTACTTATGCAGTTGAACTGGCTCAGCTATCTATGTACTATGAGGTTGTCATTAGATTGGACCATGTGATTGTGTTAAACTTGGAAGACCCTGAAGTCTTAAGATCATAAGTACTCCAGATGCAAAAGAGGAGGTAGTCCAACCTCACCAGCTCATGTACTACAGCAGTCCCCCAGCATGTGAACTAACTTATCAACAGCCCCTGGGGGGGGGGGCTACAATGGGGGGGCGGGTTCCATACTCCTATCTTATTTTTGTTGTTCTTATACAGTAGAGTGAGTGAGCATTTTCATCAAGGACCTCAAGTGTGAAATTTGTTACTACCAGATCCACCAGGTAAAAAAAGGGGGAAAAAAGCTTAAAAAAGGAAAACTATTGCAGCTACCACATCTAAAAATTTATAAAATATATATCATTCTTGTTTTTTGGTGTAGATACACTTTAATGACAAGTGAACAATAATAGATCACATTGTCCTACGCTAAAGGATTGCTTTAAAATCTTAAAAATCTTTCTATACCTTTGCTCTACTAACTGTATGATTTTGTAACTCTTATTAGAAAAGTATTATGGATATATGGCAAAGCTTGTCAGTAACAAGCAGATAGTCATTAACAATAATAACAGATAAAACGAGTTCTCTATATACTGGAAAGAGCTGTGAGCTCAGCTGCATTTGTTAATAAGTATAGTGATGATGAGCAGAAAAGAGTATTGCTGGGTGAGAATTCTTTGAGAGATGCTTCATGATCTCATTTACTTCAATGATGCCACTTTTTTCTAGCCCTGAAGAATATTTGAGCCTAATTAAAGTATTTAGCCTCAAACTGTTGGCTTTGAACTTTTAACAGTTCAGAATTCATGTAGATTTTGTTGTATCATGACAGATTTAGACACTTTATATCAAGTTAATTTTGCCATCCCTCTAGCTGTGCAGAAGTTACTAAACAATGAGAAAATACCTCCGCATTTATCACACCCACTATTTTTAAATCTGCTTAATTAATTAGGACAGTGTCTGCAAAAAATGCCACCTTGCTATTTTAAAAAGGATTTTTTGATGGTCAGAATGATTTTATATCCTATAAACTGTATCTGCTGCAATAAAGACTATTGTATTTACTGTTGTAGTCTGTGCCATCTAGTAGCCATAATGGGATATGGCCACTAGATGATGATGACTATTAAAGGAAGTAAGTATGCTCCTCAGAGTCATCTAGTGGCCATAATGCCATGTTTACCACATTCACACATTCAAACTGCATATAACATGAAACATGCTCTATTTGCACTCTCTGAATTTACATGCATTTTCAATGGACAAACAGCTATGCAACTTTTTTAAAAATACACCCCATACAGTATATTTTGGGCATCATGTCAGCTGCCAATATATTCTGCTAGTGTGGGAAAATACACCTTTATTCTTCAAAGAGAAAACAACTTTCCCCCCCAAAATCCATACCAGACCCTTATACGAGCACGCAGCCTGGCAGGTCAGGATGGGGGGGGAGTAAGCGAGTGCCCCCCCTCCTGAACCATACCAGGCCACATGCCCTCAACATGGGGAGGGTGCTTTGGGGTCCCCCCAAAGCACCTTGTCCCCATGTTGATGGGGAAAAGGGCCTCTTCCCAACAACCCTGTCCGGCGGTTGTCGGGGTCTGCAGGCGGGGGGGGGGTTTATCGGAATCTGCAAGCCCCCTTTAATAAGGGGCCCCCAGATCCCTCCCCCCCATGTGAATGAGTATGGGATACATCGTTCCCCAACCATTCACCAAAAAGCTGTGAAATATAAAAAAAAAACAAGAGCCAGTTTTTGACAAGTCTTTTGTTGTAAAATAGCTCTCAGGTGTCTTCTTCCTGGTGTCTTCTCTCCCGCCATCATCTTCTCCTGGCTCTCTGTTCTTCCTCTTCGCCATCTTCTGTCACCGCCATCTACTCCTGCCGATGTCTCTCTCAACGTCTTCTTCCTCACCGCTGCTCTTCTACTGATGCTGTCTTCCTCCGTTTTGATGTTGTCAGTTCACCTGGGGTCAGGTGACAGATGCACTCCATTGGGGTAGGAGTGCACCGCTATGGTTGTGGACCCTTCGGCTGACTCCTGCAGATGGAGCTCTGGGTGATTCAAGAAATCAGGTCCCCCTAAGTACCCACATGGATCCCACAGGGAGCTAGAGCATAAGATTCCCCAGGGCGCGGAGTCTAAGAGCCAGCAGGTATTCACGGTGAGGATGGACTGCTCTTCAGCTGACTCCAGGTGGCAGCCCCCAGGGTCTCCCAGCTCACGCTCATGGCTGGCTACGGGTGGACAGAGAGGAAGAAGCAGGACAGGGCTACAAGGGATTGCCAGGAAGGCAAGCCAAGGGTCAGGGCAACAAGCAGACAGGAATAGTAAGAACACGCCAAAGGTCGGGGTATCAGACAGGCAGGAATTGGGAAAAGAACAGGCCAAGGTCGGTACACAGAAACAGACTCAGAGCACACGTCAGGAAACTAACAGGAAGCCTAACACACTAATATTGATCGGCCGCACTGGCTTGTAGTGCATGGTGTTATATAGTGTTTCCTGTTAGAGGCTGGGGTGGAGCCCTGCTGAGGGAAGGTTACTTAAGCACACAGGTGAGAGATGCACGGTCTTTAAGCTGAAGACAAGCAGAGAGGTAAGCAGACAGACAGGACATGAAATGTTGCTGCAGATTCATGCCAGTACACCCCTCCTACGAGGCCTCCCCCTTCCCCTGCTTGGGCCCAGGCTTGGAGGGAAACCTCAAATGAAACCTCCTCACAAGACAAGGCACAAATACCTCAGATGCAGGGATCCAATACCTCTCCACAGGACCAAACCCTTTCCAATGCACAAGGTACTGAAGAATGCCTTTACAGAGCCGGAAATCTAGAATTAGACTAACCTTGTACTCCTGACTATCCTCAGAGACCAGGACCGCAGTAGGGAGAGGACGAGAGAACTTTTGAGGATTAAAGACTTCAGAAGGGAAACATGAAAGGAGTTGGAAATCTTGAGACTTTTAGGGATCTGAAGTTTAAAACAAACCGGATTTAACATAGAAATTATAGTGTACAGGCCAATGAATCTTGAGGCAAATTTCAGAGAAGGAACCCGGAGCGTGATGTTCCCGGTGGAAAGTCAGACTTTGTCTCCAGCCTGTAGAGAAGGCGGCTTACGCCTGCAACGGTTGGCAAAACCTTTAAATTTATCGGCAGTTGCCTGGAGGGAATCATGAACATCACCCCAAATAGAGTTGAATGATTGTTGAATCATAGCCAAAGCTGGAATGTTGGAGAACAGGTCACAGGAAGATGGAGCTGAGGGTGTCTTCCATAAACTATGGGAAAGGGTGTCTTCTGAGAACTGATGTTAACATGGTTATTGTGAGAGAATTCCGCCCACGGGAGTAGAGATGACCAAGAAGAAGAGAAATCCAGGACAATATTGAGGGATTTGCAAAAGGCCCTCCAAAAGCGAGATGTAAATTGAACACCCCTGTCAGAAACAATATAGGAAGGAACCCAATGGAGGCTGAAGATTTCTCGAACAAAAATGGGAACCAAAGCAGGAGAAGAAGGAAGACCTGCAAGAGGGACAAAATGGGCCATCTCAGAGAACCGATCGATTACCAACCAAATGACCGCATTATTCTCGGCCGGTGGAAGATCGGTGATAAAGTCCATGGCAATGTGAGACCAGGGATCCTTAAGAATGGGCAAGGGCATGAGAAGATAAGCAGGAGCTTGTGTGGAGGATTTCGACTGGGCACAGACATGACAAGCGTTAATGCAGTCTTTGACATCCAGATGGAGAGTAGGCCACTAGTAGTGGCGACTGATGAGCAGGAAGGATCGGAGGAATCTAGCATGACCTGTCACCTTGGAATCATGTCCCCAATGAAGGATCTTTGCTCTTAGCTCAGAAGGGATGAAGGTCTTGCCAGGAGGAATTTTTGACTCCATGGTGGTAGAATGCATGAGGTTGGAATGATCGGTTCAGGTTCAGAGGTGGGCTCCTCATTCAGAGTGTCAAATGACCTGTGAGGAGGAAGCACCTCAGCTGATTTATTGCAGAATACATCCTGGAAATCTCTATATGCAGCGGGAAGAGCAGCAGATACAGATGTGGTGGCAACAGGAATTTTCTCCTTTGGGGCCACCATGAGTAGGCAGAACGAGAAACAGGAAGAACCCCAAGCCAGGATCTGCCCAGAAGTCCAGTCAATGTGTGGGGAATGGAGCTGTAACCAAGGAAGGCCCAATACAATGGGAGTTGAGGCCTTAGGTAGGATAAGGAAGGATATCTGCTCCTGGTGGAGTATTCCTACCGACATTTTAACAGGGTCTGGGAGTGGATAGGACCCCCTGGAAGAACAGTGCCATCAATCGCAGAAACCACCAGTGGAGTGGTGAGGAGTGAAAGGGCTTCATGGAAGATGCTGTTCTCCAGTCAATAAAATTGCCAGTGGCTCCAGAATCCAGATATGCCAGGGCCGAATGAGAGGAAGTGCCAACATGAAGGAACGCAGAAAGAAGAAGACATGAAGGTGATATTTCTAGGTCCAATACTCCATCTTCCAGATGTATTAGACCCTGAGCTTTCCCGGACGAAGTGAGCAAGTATCACAAAAATGACCTTTGCCCCCACAATAGAGACACAGGCCCAGACTTCTGCGCGTAGCACATTCCTCGGGAGATAGCCCAGTCCGGCCCAGCTGCATAGGTTCCTCAGCTGGCAGGGGATGCTTTATGGATCAAAGAGAGGGGAGCTCAGGCTGGCTAAGGACCAAAGAGTGCTGGCGTCTTTTCTCTAGGGTCCTTTCCTGAAAGCGAATATCGATCTGGTTACACAGGAAGATGACATCATCCAGATTAGCGGGGATGGTTCTTCCTGCTAATTCATCCTTCACTCAGTCAGAGAGGACATGTACAAAGGTTACAACTAAGGCCTCATTATTTCAGCTGAGCTCAGCAGTTAGTATCCAAAACTGCAGAGAATACTGTCCCATTGAAGAAGACTCTTGGCAGAGATGTAAAAGGGCTCTGGCCACTGAAGAGACCCAACCCGGTTCCTCAAAGTTATTTTGAAAGAAGTTAGACAGGCTAGAAACCACCGGATCACTCTTCTCCCACAGAGGGGTGGTCCAGGGTAAAGCCTCACCGGACAGGAGGGAGATAATATAGGCTACCTTTGCCCAATCAGACAGGAAGTTTTGAGGCTGGAGTTTAAAGTGAATGGTGCACTGGCTGAGGAACCCCCTGCAGGCCTTGGAGTCCCCAGAGTGCAAATGCAAAGGGCTTGCGACTGGGCCTGTGACTGGAACAGACAGCAGCAGACTGCAGTTGAGATTGTCGAGCCGGGAGTCCTAAGGAGGCCTGAAGCTGTTCAAAGCAGGAGGCCAAATTAGATTCCTGGGCCTCGAGTCTGTGGACTATGCCCTGCACATCAGCCAGATTCATGGCCAATCAAATTGTCAGGTCACCTGGGGTCAGGTGACAGATGCACGGTGTTGGGGTAGGAGCGCACCACTATGGCTGTGGACCCTTTGGCTGACTGCTGGAACTCTGGGTGATTCAGGAAAGCAGGTCCCCCTGAGCACCCGCATGGACCCCACAGGGAGCTAGAGCATAAGATACATCAGGGCGTGGGTCTAAGAGCCAGCAGGTATTCACTATGGTGAGGATGTACTGCGCTGTATCTGACTCCAGGTTGCGGCTCCCAGGGTTTCCCAGCTCATGCTTACGGCTGGCTATGGGTGGACAGGGAGGAAGCAGCAGGCCAAGGCTAAAAGGGATGATCAGGAAGGCATACCAAGGGTCAGGGCAACAAGCAGACAGTAATAGTAAGAACACGCCAAAGGTCGGGGTATCAGGCAGACAGGAATTGTCAAGAGAACAGGCCAAGGTCGGTACACAGAAACAGACTCAGAGCACACGGCAGGAAACTAACAGGAAGCCTAACACACTAATATTGATCGGCAGCGCTGGCTTGTAGTGCATGGTGTTATATAGTGTTCACTGTTCGCTGGGGTGGAGCCCTGCTGAGGGAAGATTACTTAAGCACACAGGTGAGATGTGCACGGTCTCTAAGTTGAACACAAGCAGAGAGGTAAGCAGACAGACAGGACATGAAATGTTACTGCAGATTCATGACAGACATCCCCCGCTGTCTGACAGCTCTTATGTAGCCTTGTGACGTCACAAGGGGGCGAACTCTTCTAGTGATGTCATCGGTTGGCCACACCCTATGGCTATTTTAGAGATGCCAGACAGGGTGACAGCACAACAAAGATGGACCGTGGCACGGAAGAACACAGTGAAGGAAGAAGGCGGCAACAGAAGATGGCGGCAGGAGAAGATGGCAGCGGGAGTGACAATGACAGGAGAAGGCGGCGACAGAAGATAGTGGCGAGGAAGAACGGAGGACCGGGAGAACATGACGGTGGGTGAGAAGTCACTGGGAAGAGAACACCTGCAAGCTATTTTACAATAAAGGACTTGTCAAAAACTTTCTCTTGTTTTTTTACATTTCACAGCTTTTTTGGTGAATGTTTAGTGGTACGATGTACCCCATACTCATTCACATAGGGGGGCTGGGATCTGGGGGCCCCCTTGTTAAAAGGAGCTTCCAGATTCCGATAAGCCCCACCCCCGCAACATAGGGACAAGGTGCTTTGGAGGGACCTATGTGAATGAGTATGTGGTACATTGTACCCCTACCCATTCACCTAAAAAAAAGTGGGAGAAAAAATGCACTACACAGGTTTGTAAAATATTTTTTAGCAGGGCACCGCCCCTTGTGACGTCACTGCCCCATCATGCAACGGGCGGTGACGTCACAAGGGGATGAGGCCTCCTGATGATGTCACCGTGTGGCCCCGCCCCACAAGTCATTGCACAGAGTGGAGCTAGCATTACAATGGGAGATTGCGTTGAGTCAACAGAACAAAGGGAGAAGACAGTGGAGAAGACCCGGCAAAAGAGCAGAAGATGGCGCGGAGAAGGAGAAACACCAGCAAAAGAGCAGAAGATGGCTCGGAGAAGGAGAAGAACCGGCAAAGGAGCAGAAGACGGCGTGGAGAAGGAGAAGAACCGGCAAAAGAGCAGAAGACAGCGCAGTGAAAAAGAACCGGCAAAAGAGCAGAAGACAGCGCGGAGAGGGAGAAGAACCGGCAAAAGAGCAGAAGAAAGAAGACCCCTCAGAAGAAAGAAGACCAAGTAAAAAAGTAGAAGAAATAAGACGCCGAAGGAGGGAGAAGAACCGGAGAGGGGAGAAGAGACACCGGAGCTGCCTTACTAAAATATTTTAAAAACCTGTGTGATTTTTACCACTTTTTTAAGGTGAATGGGTAGGGGTAAAATGTACCCCATACTCATTCACATGGAGGGGCAAGATTCCAATAAGCCCCCCACCCGCAGACCCCAACAACCACAGGCCAGGGTTGTCGGGAAGAGGCCCTTGTCCTTATCAACATGTGGACAAGGTGCTTTGGGGTGGGGGGCGCAGGGTCCCCCTGCCCCAAAGCACCCACCCCCCATGTTGAGGGTATGTGGCCTGGTAAGATTCAGGAGGGGAGGCACTCGCTCTTCCTCCCCCTATCCTGTCTGGTCAGGCTGCATGCACAGATAAGGGTCTGGTATGGATTCTGGGGGGACCCCCATGCCATTTTTAAAACAAAAATTTGATGTGGGGGGTCCCCTCTAAATCCATACTAGACCCAAAGGTCTGGTATGGATTTGGGACCCCCCACGGCAATTTATCTTTAAATTTTGGCGTGGGGTTCCCCTTAAAATTTAGACCAGACCTGAAGGGCCTGGTATGGACAAAGGGGGGGAACCCACACCGTTTTTTGTCTGGATTTTTGATTAGTTGGATTTTGGAATTCCACAACATAATGTTAAATAATTACATACCATTGCATGCATTTAAAGAGTTACATTTCTGGAATCAGATGAAGTGGTATGCTTGGGATTTGAACTCAGGAAATGAGCATTGGTAGACAGTTGTCTTTCCTTGTGAGCTACCAAGCTGTTACACATGTAACCCTCCTACACATATATACTGCATTTCTTTGAACATAATTGGTGGTGGAATTACATTGGCCAGGAGTTATTATTCTTGATTTACTCTGTGATATTTGGTGGTTCTTGGTGCGTGAGTGTAGAATAGTAATGTTACACTTTTTTTTTGGGAATGATATTTTTATTTCTGATGTTGGTACACATATCACATTTTTTTGGGCTCAAATTAGGATCATTTGGAAAGAATAAAAAAAGATGTGACTAATTTTAAATTTGCATTAGCAATGGTATTGTTTGTTGTTTGTAAAGACAACTGTGTGTGTTTGGGGAAATATTTTTGTGAAATGGAGATCAACAAGTGAAAGTGACAGAGAAAAATATATATTAAAGTATAACTATGATCAAAATGAAGACATCAATATGTTATGCACCTATATAGTTTGTTAAACATGTCACTGATTGTTTTGCAAAAAGCAGTAAGGATGTTGAGATATCTACCTTATCCCCTACTCTCATGTACATGTCCTTTAATGAGGTAACAACTTTAATTGCTGGTTTTCAAATTGCCTGTTGTCTCCATTTGCGTCTGTCTCTCTGCAGAGACGTCCTGACATCCCTGGGGGAGGTGCTCTTGTAGTACATGGAAAGCTCAGGCATTTTATTATACACAGAAGTCCCAATTAGGTTCCGCCCACGATCGGCCCTTAAAGCCACTCCGACCTATGTCCCGCCTTTGCCCACCCACTGCTGTAGCTCCTAGCTAGGCTTCTGTTCTGCCAGTTTACAAATTACCAGAGGAGAACAGGCAGAGAGAAGCACACAGATTAATAGACAGATCTGCGTGGAAATGAACCTATACTGACTTGTGCTGTTTTACATAGCACACATCCAGCTATTGGATTGGAATCTGGGTGTGTGTTATGTAAAATAGACGGAGCATGATAGAAGGTCGGAGGACTGGGGGATAGAGCAGCTAGTTCACTGAAAGGAAATAACATCTGAGCTCTGTTTAACTCCTTTCATCATCACTAGTAATGTACAGCTAAGGAGAACTGGTGGAGGGGATTATAGACCACAATTGCAGCTATATGGTAGGAAAATAATCATTTCAGTTATTATGTTTATTACCATGTGTAACTTTCGGGTATTTATATGAGGATTTACTAAAATATGTATGTTGCCTTTAGTTGTACTTTAACAAAACATGAATAGAGTTGAGCGAACACCTGGATGTTCAGGTTTGGTGGGTTCGAACTTCGGGAAAAAGTCCGGATTCGGTATGGAACTTGACCCGAACTTTACCCCGAACCCCATTGAAGTCAATGGTGATCCAAACTTTTTGGCACAAAAATGACTGTAAAAAAGTCCTGGAAAGTGCTAGAGGGCTGCAAAAGGAAGTAAAATTATTTTAGAACAATAATCTGTCCCTTACAGCAAGAGCAGGAACTTGACCCTATAGGAGTAGGCGATGATTTTGGAACAATAATCTGTCCCTTACAGCAACAGCAGGAACCTGACCCTATAGAACTAGAAGATGATTTTAGAACAATAATATGTCCCTCTAAGCAGTAGATTCTACCTAGTCCAGTCAGATCATTCTGTAATGCAGGATGAGATGTTATTAGATCTGCAATTTGTCCCTAAAAGCAGTAGTAGTAGTAATCTCTACCTAGTCCACAATCAGATCGTTCTGTAATGCAGGATGAGATGTTATTATATCTGCAATCTGTCCCTCACAGCGCCGGCAGCATCCTCTCCCTATACTACCCAGAGAGCATGTGACATGCAGCACTAAGTGACTCCAGCTTATAGAGAGGCTGGGTCACATGATGCACTGGCCAATCACAGCCATGCCATTAGTAGGCATGGCTGTGATGGCTTCTAAGGGCAAACCACTGAAATGCTTGTTGATTGGCTGCCCTGCAGCTATTCAACATGCGTGATCATATACCGGAACCCAGAACCCGAACCCAAACTTTTTTTCAAATGTCCGGGTTCGGGTCCGGGTCACGGACACCCCAAAGTTCGGTACGGACCCGAACTTTACAGTTCGGGTTCGCTCAACTCTAAACATGTAAACATTACACATTCCTAAAAACAAAATAGATTATGAAGAAGCAACATTGTTGCAAAGACAATTTCTTTGAGAGAAAGATACATTTCATCTCAACATGAAAAGGATTTATTTGGGGAAGTTACAATTGTACCATTGAAATGAATGGCCAAAACTTGCATTGGGCTACATAACTCCCATAAATCTATATTTAAAAAATCTCTCATTTTGGTATTTACTATAGCACCCTGTAATTACTCCATGGTAGTAAAAATAAGAGCAGTTTCAGGTCTGAGCATGCTCAGTTTTGCTCAGCTGTGCTGTGCACCTAGTTGTAAAAAGTACCCAGTGGGTGAGTCTGCCAGTGCAGCGGGCAACCTCTCTTGCAGCCCTGGTTCGGGAACCCCTGATAGAGTAGAAAGGAAGCTCCGGAGCACAGGGGGGTACAAGGGCTGAGATGGATGCAGATGATGATGTACAGATCCCTCAGAGGCTCGTGCTAGGTAGAAGATTGGTCGTACAGGCCGGGTCGGCAACTGGCGGACTAGTGTGGTACAGTAGGAGCAGGCAGGCGGATAGTCGGGCACAGGCATGGTGGTCAACAAGCGGGCAGCAGAGGTACAAAGGATCAGGCAGAAGAAGGGTCGTAGGCAAGCTGAGGGTCGGTTCAGGCAGAGTAGGGCAAGCCGGGTCACAGGTACAGGAAATCTCAGGAAAGTAGTCAGGAAACACTTCAGGAAATGCTGTAGACCAGACAGCACTTGCTGTAGGGTGAGCTGGGTTGAAATAGAGCTGTTTGGCGAAGGCGCGCGTACGCATGCGAACGCGTAATTCGGCACAGAAAAGCCATCTTTAGCAGGATTTCTCCTAACAAAAGACGGGGGATTTATCTCTTCTCAGACTTTTAAAGATATGTCAGTGTAGAAATCACTTTTTCACACAGTTTAAAAGCAGATTATCTTTAAACAATATACCGCATATTTTACTACAATTTAGGGATTATATCATGCTCTAAACATTATTTCCATGTGCACTTCTCCAGGGGCTCTGCCCCCTGCCCCAAAGCACCTTGTCCCCATTCTTTGAATACTATAAATTAATTTAATAGCATTTTTAGCTTGTGGTGCTCAGATGCATTATAGTTCCATTTTAACTCTTCAAATACTACAAACAAGGAAATATCTAGTATGCCTACAATGTTACAGGAGAATCTTGCCATGATCAATACCCACACTGGTGTTAATGATCTCAGCCAGTCAATGTGGTTACAATATTTTTTGTAACAGAAATGGTTCCAATAACCCAGCTATTACTCTACAGTATAATGGTTAACAATGTGAATGTTTCAGTCATTGTGGTTAGAATACTTTACTTGCAGACACAATGTTTCCTGTCAATTTAGTTAATTAGCAATGTCAGTGTGGGGACTGGACTGTAGGAATCTCCCAGAATCTCTTATTCCAGCTACTACTATGCATCATCATTAGATGCAGTCACACTTGAGCTGGGATTTTGACTGCAAAGAAAGCCAAGCAATAGACATTAGAAATAAACAAAATCTAGACAAATAGTTAACTACTTTCTTAAATTACATGTATTGGAATTTTTTTTTTTTTACGTTTTTTTAAATAGTGAATTTAAAAATATATCACTTGATTATTGCATATACGTTTGACAGAGAACTTACAGATATATTTTTTCACTATGTCTGTTTTGTTTATTTACATATGTAAAAGGTTATTTTAAGGTTCCTAAGCGATGCACTTTAAAAAAAACATAAGATCGCTATACTCCAAATTAGGACTAATAGTTTGCTCGGTTAGACGACTAGGCATTTTCCATAAACCAGAAGCACAGAGTATTTTTTTGCCAGATGATTTGTTAATGTGTTTTCTACAGAAATGGTTTCAGCCTATTATCCTATTAGAAACCACATCCATACAATAAACACTATTGCAAGGAAAGCACTCTTGGGAATTTAAAGGTATCTTAACCACTTGACCAGACCTATTCTGACACTCTCTGTACAAGTAAAAATCAGCATTTTTTTGCTAGACAATTATGTAGAACTCCAAAACATTATATATATATATATATATATATAGTTGTGCTCATAAGTTAACATATCCTGGCAGAATTTATGATTTCTTGGCCATTTTTCAGAGAATATGAACGATAACACCAACACTTTTCTTTCAATCATGGTTAGTGTTTGGCTGAAGCCATTTATTATCATTCAACTGTATTTACTCTTTTTAAATCATAATGACAACAGAAACTACCCAAATGATCCTGATCAAAAGTTTACATACCCTGGTGATTTTGGCCTGATAACATGCACACAAGTTGACACAAAGGGGTTTGAATGACTATTAAAGGTAACCATCCTCACCTGTGATCTGTTTGCTTGTAATTAATGTGTGTGTATAAAAGGTCAATGAATTTCTGGACTTCTGACAGACCCTTGCACTTTCATTCAGTGCTGCACTGACTTTTCTGGATTCTGTGTCATGGGGAAAGCAAAAGAATTGTCAAAGGATCTGTGGGAAAAGGTAGTTGAACTGTATAAAACAGGAAAGGGATATAAAAAGATATCCAAGGAATGGAAAGGACAAAATATGTCAAGTTGATGGAAAAGGGTGTCTAGGAAACTGTTAAGAAAACGAAAGGGGTACTGTGTCTTAGGTCTTTTCAGTCACGTCGTGACTTACTTTCACGTTCCCAGACAGTCTTCAGGTCTTTAAGTAACTGGAAAATATGTGTGTGTAATTAATGTTCGTTTGTCTAGTGTCCACTCCTACCAATGGAAATTATCAGTAAGTTTGGGGAAACACAGTTGAACACACGTACAATAGTCCGGTTTTAGTGGTCCCATACATTTGAAAACTAGTCCTAGTAAACCCATCAAAGACAACAGTAATACTAAATTTTTCTCATTTATGTCAACTTACTATTATTTACCGAAGTCGGTTTGTGATTGGTACTAACTTT
>BLSH010466543.1:3781896-3810408 GCA_018402905.1 Glandirana rugosa | reverse complement strand
AATGGCCAAGAAACCATAAATTCTGCCAGGGTATGTAAACTTATGCACAGCTGTGTGTAAATATATATATATATATATATATATATATATATATATATACACACACACACAGTATCTCACAAAAGTGAGCACACCCCTCACATTTTTTCAAATATTTTATTATATCTTTTCATGTGGCAACACTGAAGAAATGACACTTTGCTACAATGTGAATTAGTGAGTGTACAGCTTGTATAACAATGTAAATTTGCTGTCCCTTCAAAATAACTAAACACGCAGCCATTAATGTCTAAACTGCTGGTAACAAAAGTGAGTACACCCCTAAATGAAAATGTCCAAATTCGGCCCAAAGTGTCAATATTTTCCCTCCACGGTGTCATGTGACTTATTAGTGTTAGGTCTCAGGTGTGAATGGGGAGCAGGTGTGTTAAATTTGGTGTTATGGCTCTCACTTTCTCATAATGGTCACTGGAATTTCAACATGGCACCTCATGTCAAAGAACTCTCTGAGGATCTAAAAAAAAAGAATTGTTGTTCTACTTAAAGATGGCCTAGGCTATAAGAAGATTGCAAAGACTCTGAAACTGAGCTGCAGCACGGTGGCCAAGACCATTCAGCATTTTAACAGGACAGGTTCCACTCAGAACAGGCCTTGCCATGGTTGACCAAAGAAGTTGAGTGCACATGCTCAGCATCATATCCAGAGGCTCTCTTTGGTAAATAGACATATGAATGTTGCCAGCATTGCTGCAGTGGTTGAAGGGGTGAGGGTCAGCCTGTCAGTGCTCAGACCATATGCCGTACACTGCATCAAATTGGTCTGCATGGCTGTCATCCCAGGAGGAAGCCTCTAAAGATGATGCACAAGAAAGCCCGCAAGCAGAAGACAAGCAGACTAAGGACATGGATTACTTGAACCATGTCCTGTGGTCTGATAAGACCAAGATAAAGTTATTTGGTTCAGATGGTGTCAACCATGTGTGGCGGCAACCAGATGAGGCGTACAAAGACAAGTGTGTCTTGCCTACAGTCAAGCATGGTGGTGGGAGTGTCATGGTCTGGGGCTGCATGAATGCTGCTGGCACTGGGGAGCTACAGTTTATTGAGGGAACCATGAATGCCAGCATTAACTGTGACATACTGAAGCAGAGCATGATCCCCTCCCTTCGGAGACTGGCCCGCAGGGCAGTATTCCAACATGATAACGACCCCAAACACACTTCCAAGATGAACACTGCCTTGCTAAAGAAGCTGAGGGTAAAGGTGATGGGCTGGCCAAGCATGTCTCCAGACCTAAACCCTACTGAGCATCTGTCGGGCATCCTCAAACGGAAGGTGGAGGAGCGCAAGGTCTCTAACATCCACCAGCTCCGTGATGTCATCGTGGAGGAGTGGAAGAGGACTCCAGTGGCAACCTGTGAAGCTCTGGTGAACTCCATGCCCAAGAGGGTTAAGGCAGTGCTGGAAAATAATGGTGGCCACACAAAACATTGACACTTTGGGCCCAATTTGGACATTTTTACTTAGGGGTGTACTCACTTTTGTTACCAGCGGTAACAAGGACCAGTGAACAAAACAGGCTCAGGCAGGAACACGGCTTGCAGAGCAATAGTGAAGCCCTGAACCTTTGTGAAGGGCGGGCTTATATACTCCCAGTAGATCATGTCAAGTGCAGCCTGATATCCAAGTCCATCTGCTGGGAGACACCCGCTGGTGGCCCCCAGAACTTCACCCTCTGGTGCTGAAAGCAAGACCGCCACCCGCAGGGGAGCCAAGTAGCAACACAGGTCCTGACATCCACCTTCCGTTTGAGCATGCCCTACAGATGCTCAATAGGGTTTAGGTCTGGAGACTTGCTTGGCCAGTCCATCATCTTTACCCTCAGCTTCTTTAGCAAGGCAGTGGCCATCTTGGAGGTGAGTTTGGGGTTGTTATCATGTAAGAATACTGCCCTGTGGCCCAGTCTCTGAAGGGAGGGGATCATGCTTTGCTTCAGTATGTCACAGTACATGTTGGCATTCTGGTTCCCTCAATGAACTGTAGCATTCCAGTGCCGGAAGCACTCATGCAGCCTCAGACCATGACCCTCCCACCACAATGCTTGACTGTAGGCAAGACACACTTGTCTTTGAGCTCCTCACCTGGTTGCTGCCACCATCTGAACCACATAAGTTTATCTTGGTCTCATCAGACCACAGGACATGGTTCCAGCAATCCATGTCCTTAGTCTGCTTGTCTTCAGCAAACTGTTTACGGGCTTTCTTGTGCACCATCTTTAGAAGAGGCTTCATTCTGGGATGACAGCCATGCAGACCACTGTGATGTAGTGTGTGGTGTATGGTCTGATCACTGACAGGCTGACCCCCCCACCACTTCAACCTCTGCAGCAATACTGGCAGCACTCATACATCTATTTCCCAAAGACAACCTCTGGACATGATGATGATCACGTGCACTCAACTTCTTTGGTCGACCATGACGAGGCCTCTTCTAATTGGAACCTGTCCCATTAAACTGCTGTATGGTCTTGGCCACCACGCTGCAGCTCAGTTTCAGGGTCTTGGCAATCTTCCAATAGCCTAGGCCATATTCATGTAGAGCAGCAATTCTTTTTTTCAGATCCCCAGAGAGTTTTTTGCCATGAAGTGCCATGTTGAACTTCCAGTGACCAGTATGAGAGAGTGAGAGCGATAACACCAAATTTAACACACCTGCTCCCCATTCACACCTGAGACCTTGTAACACTAACGAGTCACATGGCATCGGGGAGGGAAAATGACTAATTGGGCCCAATTTGGACATTTTCACTTAGGGGTGTACTCACTTTTGTTGTCAGCGGTTTTGACATGAATGGCTGTGAGTTATTTTGAGGGGACAGCAAATTTACACTGTTATACAAGCTGTACACTCACTACTTTACATAGCAAAGTATCATTTCTTCCGTGTTGAAAAGATATAATAAAATATTTACAAAAGTGTGAGGGGTGTACTTTATGTGAGGGGTGGGTTTTATTTATTTATTTATTTTTTAGAGGCTTTACAACTTAACAAAGTCCTGCACTATATACACTGTATTGTACATTAAACATTACTCCTCACCAAAGTGTTCATTATCTTAACAGTTGCTGGTTGCTAAGCAGTCCCTGACTATTCTAGTAAAGGTCTTCCTTAAGGTCGGCTCAGACAGCTTTCTGACCTATTTTCAGTGTATGCAAAATCATACTGTATGTAATGAGTTTTAGTTTTTTTCTAAATGATTGTGCTGAGGTTTGTACATGTCTGTGAGGCTCTTAATTGTGGCACAGCAGACTGTTTTGTGGGTACAAGAATGCTTTTGTTTTATTTAACCACTTGCCGATCAGCCGCCGTCATTATACTGCGGCGGGTCAGCATGTTCCCGCGAATCGCCACAGCTATAAGTCAGGCCTTTAAACAGCTATAGCAGGCGCGCGCATGCGCTGCACAGTGGGGGAGCTGATGCCTGCGGCCACGATGTTTGCCAGCCACCTGCGATCGCAGGAAAGAGAGGCAGAACGGGGATCTGTCAATGTAAACAGACAGATCCCCGTTCTGCCAGGGAAGTAGAGAGAGATCTGCTTTTCCTAGTGATCAGGATCTCTACTCCCTGTCAGTACACTCCCCCCCCCCACAGTTAGAAACACCTCCCAGGGAACACATTTAACCCCCTTGATTGCCTCCTAGTGTTAACCCCTTCCCTGCCAGTGACATTTATACAGTGATCAGTGCATTTTTATAGCACTGATCGCTGTATAAATGTGAATGGTCCCAAAAAAGTGTCAAAAGTGCCCGCTGCAATGTAGTAGTCCTGCTAAAAATCGCTGATCACCACCATTACTAGTAAAAAAAAATACTAATAAAAATGCCATAAAAATGACATCAATCTATCCCCTATTTTGTAGATGCTATAACTTTTGCGCAAACCAATCAATATACGCTTATTGCATTTTTTTACCAAAAAAATATGTAGAAGAATACATATTGGCCTAAACTGATGAAGAAATTGTTTTTTTAATTTTTTTTAATATTTATTATAGCAAAAAGTAAAACATTGTTTCTTTTTCAAAATTGTCAATTTTTTTTGTTTATAGCACACAAAATAAAAACCACAGAGGGGATCAAATGCCACCAAAAGAAAGCTCTATTTATGGGAAAAAAAGGACGTGAATTTTGTTTGGGTATAGCATTGCATAACCATGCAATTTTCCGTTAAAGCGACGCAGTGCCGTATCACAAAAAGTGGCCTGGTCATTAACCTCCCTGGCGGTATGATTTTGTCAATATCTACAATGTCAAAGCGGTACATTGTTTTGCATGGAAATTTGTTGTTTTATATTGTAGGCCTGTAATTCTTAGTAATAACTCACTTAAATCTGTCCAAACAAGAGTCTAGTAGACATCCAGGGTATAATAACATTTTAAACACAAAATCAAAAATTATAATATAATAAATAATTGTAAAAAACAAGAATATAATAATAATACATTTTATTCAATAATGTAATCAAACCAAAAGCACTGAAATTTGTCAAAACAAGGGTGCAATATTACTAGTCACTGTAATACTAGACACTGCATATTGGTTTGAACAGTTTTTTTTATTTTTTTTATTTCAGGATTCCCAGCCTAGAGGCGAGATCTGGGGACTTATAGACCCCAGATCTTGCTGTAAAGAGGACCTGTCATGCCCTATTCCTATTACAAGGGATATTTATATTCCTTGAAAAAGGAAAAAAAGTGATTAAAAAAAATGTAAAAAGAAAGTGTCAAAATAGAAAAAAATAAATAAAATAAACAATAAAAAAAAAAAAAGAAAAGCGCCCCTGTTTCCGTGTGCTCGCTCACAGAAGCAAACACATACGTAGGTTGAGGCCGCATATGTAAACGGGGTTCAAATAGCTGTCGTCACTTTCAGTGTCTAATGATGCATTTCCCCACGAATTACTAGCGCTCAATTCTGCAAGTGATTCTAATTCGCTATCCCTGTCTTTTAGCTGGTCCAAAAGCTATTTTGACGTAGAGGGACACCTTTTGGATGCCATGGACGCTTTCGAGTTTCCAGGCAGAAAGAATGGTAAAAGTGCAGGCAGGACACTGGACAAACACTAGGGACAAATCTGAGGTGAAATGATCTGATACAGTCAGGGCCGGCGCCACCATAAGGCCGCTCAGGCGGCCGCCTGGGGGTGCCAGAGTGGTGGGGGCGGCAAAACCCCATAACAGCTTGAGCCCCTGCGAATCCTGGAGCTGAGCCAAATGTCGGAGGAAGTACTTGGCTCCAGTCACTTGCCCGGCAGAGGCGCGCTGGTGTGGGCACCAGTGCCACCCGCCCTACAGCCTGTGCGGGGTGTTTGGTGTCCCACACCATGCTGCGATCTCTGCTCTCCCCCCTCCACCAGCATCTCTGCCCACCCACCGCCCGCCTTTCATAGAGCGAAGTCTCCTCCTCCTCGGCTGTAATGTGTCACTAGAAACAGACGGGAGGAGCCAAGGAGGAGGAGAGGCATCGCTAGACACGATCCGCTCTGATCTGAGGTCTGCTCTTTACATAATACAGCAGATGAGACTTGTGGGGGGGAGGGGGGTGGATTGGGAGAGGGAACACAGCAGGAGGCCTACCTGGCACCCTGTACAATGCTACCTGGCACCCTGTATACCCTACCTGGCACCCTGTATACCCTACATGGCACCCTGTACACTGCGTCCTGGCACCCTGTATACCCTACCTGGCACCCTGTACACTGCTACCTGGCACCCTGTATAACCTACATGGCACCCTGTATACCCTACCTGGCACCCTGTACACTGCTACCTGGCACCCTGTATACCCTACATGGCACCCTGTATACTGCTACCTGGCACCCTGTATACTGCTATATGGGACCCCTGTATACTGCTACCTTGCACCCTGTATACTGCTTCCTGGGGCTCTGTATACCCCTATCTGGTGATGCTGGGCTGTATACTACTGCCACAAGGGGTGGAAACTATAAGGGGTGGGGCTTATGAGAAGTGGGAGGGGTCAAAAGGAAGGGCAGGGTCTGGCACCCCCCCATCCTAAAATTTCACCAGCCGCCACTGTTCATATGCGTTCAAGGTGCAGTGCAATTTCAGCCCATTCATTTGAATGGGCTGAAACCATGCCAGACCACACAGAGTTATAAAACACTCAGGAACCACATCACATGGTACTACTGTACCACACAATCCAGTGTAGGCAAACACATTAAATTTGCGACCTGCATTTGGGGTGTCATTAAGTTAACAGTTGACACCCTAGGCAGATCGCAACTGCAGTGCGTTTTAAATATGGTGCAGAAAATGCACACAGAACGCGGGTTACCTGCTCTGCGTGCTGGTGCGAACCGGCCCTTAGTATGGATTTGTGGGCTTTTGTTTAACCACACTCTTAGGGTCCTTTCACACACACGGACCGTTCAGTTCATCAGTTCAGTTTGTCAGTTTCTCATCCGTTGTCATATCCGTTTTTGTCTGTTTTTCATCCGTTGTCGTCCGTTTTTCATCCGTTATCGTCTGTTTTTTCATCCATTTTTCATCCGTTGTCATCCATTTTTCATCAGTTTTTCAAGAATAATGTAAATATTCCCATGATTCTTTGCTTTTCCCCAGAGTGCATTGAGCTTCCCATGCTGCTTTGCAGTTTCAGCTTTATTGCTGTGTGCTTCCTGGTTTCTTGCCATATTCTACTTGCTTTATAGCAATGGATTTGGACAGCTTTTTTAACCATGTGACATTATTTGTCATGTTAACCTATGTGAGGAGATGAAACCTCATGAGCAGGAAGAATTCTGCGAGAAGACGCAGGTACTGGACACATCCCATGCTGCTCAAGAGGCCCTCAGAAGGATATTTTGCCCTGCACTGGTGGATTTGAGACATTTTCCGACAAAATTTATGAATTTCACCAGAATGTCTTTACCAACTTTTGACTTTTTATTGGAAAAATTGCATCCATGCTTGGAAAAGATGAACACGCACATTAGACATTGTGTGCCTCCAGAGGAGTGACTTCTACTTACCTCGAGGTAAGCCAGACTTCCTGCACGATTATTTCCAGCGTAATGTAGGATTCCCTTCATCATGTTTTTTACTCTTCCTTCTGGCATCTGGACAATCATTTACGTCCCTAAACCACTATTTTTTGATGGGAATCTCTACAATATCAGGAATTGTGCATGACACATGTCAAGCGATATGGGAGGAGCTGCGGTCTACTGCAATGCCTGTTCCACATACAGCCATGTGACAGGAAATCTCAAACGGATTTTGGAGAAAGACCCAATTCCCTAACTGTGTTGGAGCCCTGGATGGGAAACACGTCTGAATTCAGATGCCGCCTGGATCTGGGTCCCAATTTTTTAATTATAAGAAATATTTCTCCCTTGTGCTTATGGCAATCTGTGACAGTGATTACAAGTTTGTCGCTGTAGATATTGGGGCATATGGACATACTGCATTTAGAGCATCCAAAATGGGGAGAAGACTACTTGAGGGCCACAGCGATTTACCATTGGACAAACCTCTACCAGGAACTGCAGGGCCAGATATGCCCCATGTTCTTGTAGCTGATGAGGCATTTGCACTTTCAAGGCATCTCCTAAGGCCATATGCCAGGAACAATCTAACACCCACCAAAAAATATTTAATTATCGGCTGAGTCGTGCAAGGCACCTTATTGAATGCCATTTTGACAAGCAAGTGGCGCATATTCCATACCAGTATTCAAATGAGCCTGGAGAATGCCGAACTAGCAATGCAAGCATGCTGTGTTCTCCATATACGGGACAAAGATGGAATTAATGTCGAAGAAGAGGACGAGATCAATTTACCCTCTATACAATATACTGGACTGCGACCCAACAATTCAGATCTTACCATGCGTGATACATTTGCGGACTATTTCATGTCCCCAGAAGGAGAGCTTCCATGGCAGTATCAACATGTGTAAATACAGTCACCAGCCACTTTATTAGGTAAACCTTGCTAGTACCAGGTTTGACCCCCATTTGCCTTCAGAACTGCCTTCTTCATGACATAGATTAAACAAGCTGTTGTAAATATACATCAGAGATTTTGGCCCATATTGACATAGCATCACGCAGTTGCTGCAGATATCTTTCCTGGACATCCATGATGTTACATACCAATTAAACAATTGTACATAAAGTGGCCATTGAGTGTATGTCAAACCTTATTATATTTGTACTGCATCCATAATACTCTTTTAATCTGTTGTGCACTATGTTTAAAATCCACAATAAAGCACATTGTTCTTACATAACAAATAAAGTTTTTATTGTCAGTGAAAGACAAGTATGTATCCCAACATTGTCCAAAATGGTTTCTGGATTGCAAACCAGAAACATGACGTTAACACAACATATAACTTTATAACATTTTAGCTTAATTTCACTGGTTATATGTTTACCACCACATTAAAGATCCTGGAAATAAGGACTGGGGGAATTAGAAAAACGGGATGAAGCTTGGGACGATTGTGACTGGGAAGCTGAGGACTCATAGGATTGGGAGGGGGCATTGTATGATAGTGGAGGAGAGTAAATGTTGCTTGGTGGACATTGATTATGTAGGGGAGTTGGATATTGTTGGTGGACATGTTGCTGCTGCATGTCTGGTGGACATACATTTGAGGGGTAATAATGTGGTGGTCGGTGCTGATGGCTGACATATTGGTATGCCGACATGGGATCTCCAGCAATTGCAGCTTTGACACACATGTTGCTAAAAGCATACATGGACATATGCACATCCATTCTTCTACTACTTGGGGTTTCTTTCAGATGGTTGTAGATACTCCTGAGCAATGAAACATCTGGGTCCTTTTTGTCTAAAAATGGATCCTTCGTGTACTCATCTCCAATTGCCTGCATTTTTTCCATGAATGAGAGCATGGCTGCATCTATGTTATCTCTGGAACTTCCTCTAGAAGCCCGAGAACTTCCAGAGCGTCTTGTTCTTTGGGAAAGACTCTGTAGGGTGCAATCATCTTTATTCAGTCAATTGGCTTTGTAAAACATGTTAATTATTTTTTTAATGGCGGTTTGTAAATAATACTTACAGGCACATGTCCTCCTCGACTGCTCATTTGTGGAACTTCAGGTAGCGGGGACACTTCAGCAGTTGTTGGTTGGTTTGTCTGCTCCAGGATATTGTCTCCTCCCACCTCTGCTTCCTGCTTAGTTTCTGATTCCTCTGAGTTTCCTTCATCATCATGGAGGTTAGAGGTGGTACTATCATAAGAATTTAACAATGGTCACAAATATATCTCAAAATCGGTCATTATAGGATAATAACGGTAAAATAATATCTGTGTGTTGTAAGAGTAAAAAATCTGTAAGGTGATCTTACACTGGACCCCCTATCCATCTCCTTCCAGTCACGCTGTACCAGTGTTCCTTGATCCCCTATTGGCAGGCAAGGCACCACAGACATCACCGGTTTGGGGATCGTCCTAGCCTTCTCTCCTCTCCACGCAGTACAGGCTATAAGGATTCTGATTGGTCCGCACTGTTGACTGTTCACTGCTGACCAAATAGAAGACCTCTTTTCCATATACACTTAGAAATACGGATAGGATATTAAGCTGCAGGGATTTAAAATTGACCGGTGATGCGGGACCCCAGTACCTGACAGCGGGGATTGTGGGTCACTGGTATAATGAGACCAGGGAAGATGAGGAGGGGGCCCAGTGTAATGTCACATTA
Source organism: Glandirana rugosa (assembly GCA_018402905.1). Lineage (NCBI taxonomy): Eukaryota > Metazoa > Chordata > Amphibia > Anura > Ranidae > Glandirana > Glandirana rugosa. The sequence continues at coordinate 3,800,644 of BLSH010466543.1, read as the reverse complement.
CAGATTTTATGTAAAGGTGAACCTCCCATTTAATGACTGCTCTCTATGTGGCTTTATTCACATCTGTGTATTATCAGATCTGTGAATGCTACAAGCCACCATTTTAAAAACACATTGTGATTGATTTACTAAAGGCAAATCCATTTTGCTCCACATGTGCACTTGGAAGTAGTAGATCTGAGGGGAAGATCTGAAATGAAGGGAAGCTCTGCTGATTTTATCATCCAATCATGTACAAGCTAAAATGCAGTTTTTTATTTTCCTTGGATGTCCGCCTCGGATCTACAGCGACTGCACTTCCAAATGCACTTATGGAGCACTAGCAGTGCACTTGTGGAGCAAAGTGGATTTGCCTTTAGTAAATCAACCCCATTGTCCTATATGTGTGTAATTTCTACATACACCATTAATCTTCAATCCCCCCCCTCCCCCCCCAAACCCTCTATTGTAGTCAAAAACAGAAGTGGAGGCACTTGACTACCACTGCTGTCAATCACAGCCACTGATCATACATAGAATGTGAAGCTGGTCTGAACTGCACTGCCTGTGTCATTGGACACAGGCAGAAAGTCTAGGTAGTTAGCTTACACAAGTGCCCCCATAGCAAGCTACTGCTATGAATGCACTCCGTGGGAATAAATCACAGGACACCATCTTGGGAAGAGGTAAATTGAACTGCTCTTTGCAATACCATTGCTATTAAAAAGGTTCATATAGTTGACACTTACGGTCTTAAGTCTATGACCCTTCTTAAAAATTTGAGCACATTAAAGTATACACCCATCTTTTTCTTTGGTGCTCCTGCACCACCACAGCATTCCTCTGCCTCATCTTTTAGGTCCCGCCTGTATCGGTCCCTGAGTGAGCGCCATCTCGTAATCACTTTTTCCACTAGATATAATAAAAAATAGACACAATGAGCTCAATGAATTCACAATACAATGATATGTTCTTTTAAGCACACAAGTGGACTACAAGTGTCAGCATGCGAAGGATGAGATATATGTGGACTACAGGTGTCAGCATGCCAAGGATGAGATGTAGGTGGACTCCTAGGTAGAGTTGAGCGAACCTCTGGAAGTTTGGGTTCTGCAGGTTCGGCTGAACTTCGGGACAAGTTCGGGTCCGGGTCCCGGACACCCCAAAGTTCAGTATGGACCTGAACTTTACAGTCCGGGTTTGATCAACTCTACTCCTAGGCATGCACAGGGAGTAGTCACTAATCACTATGTGCGGTGCCAATGCCCCCTACTGCCCAGGCTTCCCCCATGTTGGCACTGCCCCGCAGTGCTTTTGGCTTCCCTCCTCTCCCCCCCCCCCCCAGCTACTGCAGGAGATGTTTCAGGATAGAGAATGGGGGAAGGTGCTAGGAAATATGTAACATACCAGAACCTTCCTTTTCTAAATGAACCAACTGTGTTCATTCATAACTGAAGCATACTGTGTTTACTATGCTTCAGTTTGTAAATGTTCAGGAAGCCGCTCAGCACAGAGCACTTCCTATTCATTCACTGTCCAGTGCAGCTGAGGCTGCATATACAATCATGTGTGTCTGAAATTTTGGGTGCACACCCTAATGCAATAGGCTATGCACACCTATGGGTGGACTACAAGTGTCAGCATGCCAAGGATGTGATGTACAATAGGTGTACCACAGGTGCCAGATTGCCAATGATGAAATGTAGGTGTACTACAGGTGCCAGCATGAAGATGAGTTACATAGTAGTTCTGGCATGCCTCCAGTGATACAGATCACAAATTCAACACAATTGAGCAGACACTTACCACGGTATTTTCGCTGCTTTGAGTTCATGGATGCCCAATTTGGCGTCACTTCTGTGCAGATTTCTTCCCACAGCTTACTCACTATATCCAGGACATGATAAGTCCCATAACCCTGGCCTGGCATGTACCAGGTTTATGAGCCTCTCGTGTGATACATCCTGAGCCATGACTGCTGTTATCACATCAGTTGGTAGAGATCACATGGAATGTTATTTCCTTTATTTTATTTATTACTACCTGGGTCAGGGGTTATCATTTCTTCATGTAAATTTAAGAAAATGAAAGGTTTTGCTTAGAAAAGGATGAAAAACGGACGCCCGTTGTCGTCCGTTTTTCATCCGATCCGTTTTTTTGACAGATGAAAAATAGGACTTTTATCCGTTCAAAAAAATGGATGCTGACGGAAATGGATGAAAATGGATGAAAATAGCTGATCATCTGTTGTCATCCGTTTTTCCAGTGAGATGTATTGACGTCTGTTTTTCATCCGTCAACAGATGGATGAAAAACGGACGAACGGTCCGTGTGTGTGAAAGGACCCTAAGCTACGTGCGCCGCAAGTCCCTCATTCTTATGTTCAAAATTTGAAAGGAATGCAGGTGGCAGGTGGGGGGGGGGCACCAAAACGCATCTTCGCCTGTGTAGACAAAAATACTTGCACCGTCCCTGGATACAGTAATGTAATCTACAGATTACTATGTATTATGTGTGTTTATGTTTTTAACTTTTTGAAATTCCCATCTGCTCCGCTCCCGTGCATTGCAGCGCTTGCAGGGTATGGAGCCCGGAACCCTGATACATCAGGTGGATGATTCGGACAGAGGACATGACGGGATCACAGGGAGCATGTGAGTACATGCAGAAAAAAATAACAATGTAATCCCCAGTGTGGCTTATGGTACTGAAAATTAACCCCGAGCCACACTCGGGATTACCACTATGGAGGTTAAGGGGGAAATTCTTCCTGTCTTTAAGTGGTTCGCCATTCTCCTTTAAGCTCCTCCCACTGCTAATGCAATTTGGCCACATCCACTGTTCGCCACAGCTCACTTCATGCAGTGCATTACTACTCTCCTTGGGGCACCCAAAGGTGTCCAAGGTCTTTTACAATCTTATAGTTTATACTACTAAAAAAAAAATTGCTGTGCATTGCTAAAGTGTTTGGGTTTGGCTCAGGCCCGGACTGGGACAAAAAATAGGCCCGGGCATTTTAGACTGGGCAGCCCGATCGGGGGGGGGGGGAGGGTGGCACTAAGACAATCGTTTGCATAGGTGGTCGGTACAATCGTTCGCATAGGTGGTCGGTGACAGGATGTTATGAGAAACATCCAAGTCCGGCTAAGAGACATCCCCATATAGCAAAGGAGAGACATCCCCAGTCCAGCAGAGAGACATCCACAGCCCAGCAGAGAGACAGCCTCAGACCAGCAAAGAGACAGCCTCAGACCTGCAAAGAGACAGCCTCAGACCTACAAAGAGACAGCCCCATTACCTGCAAAGAGACAGCCCCATTACCTGCAAAGAGACAGCTCCATTACTAGCAAAGAGACAGCCCCATTACCAGCAAAGAGACAGCCTCAGACCAGCAAAGGGAAAACCTCAAACCTGCAAAGAGACAGCCTCAGACCTGTAAAGAGAGAGCCCCATTACCAGTAAAGAGACAGCCCCAGACCCGCAAAGAGACAGCTCCAGACCTGCAAAGAGACAGCCGTAAACTGCAAAGAGACAGCCACAGCCCCATTACCAGCAAAGAGATAGCCTCAGACCAGCAAAGAGACAGCCTCAGACCTTCAAAGGGGCAGCTCCAGACCTGCAAAGGGACAGCCCCAGACCTGCAAAGAGACAGCCTTAAACTGCAAAGAGACAGCCACAGCCCCATTACCAGCAAAGAGACAGCCTCAGACCTGCAAAGAGACAGCCACAGACCTGCAAAGAGACAGCCCCAGACTTGCAAAGAGACAGACCCATTACCAGCAAAGAGACAGCCCCAGACTTGCAAAGAGACAGCCCCAGACCTGCAAAGAAACAGCCCCAGACCTGCACAGAGACAGCCCCAGGCCTGAAAAGAGACAGCACCATTACCAGCAGAGACAGCCCGATTACCAGCAAAGAGACAGCCCCATTACCAGCAGAGAGACAGCCCCAGACCTGCAAAGAGACAGCCCCAGACCTGCAAAGAGACAGCCCCAGACCTGCAGAGAGACAGCCCCAGACCTGCAAAAAGACAGCCTCAGACCTGCAAAGAGACAGCCTCAGACCTGCAAAGAGACAGCCCCATTACCAGCAAAGAGACAGCCTCAGACCTGCAAAGAGACAGCCTCAGACCTGCAAAAAGACAGCCGCAGACCTGCAAAGAGACAGCCTCATTACCTGCAAAGAGACAGCTTCAGACCTGCAAAGAGACAGCCCCAGCCCCCAGACATCGCTTACTTTTTTTTCTGTCCAACATCAGGCAGAAGGGAACTCATGCAGGCAGCTCCTCCCCCTTCATTGTCACCTGACCCCCTTCATTCTGGCCCCTTCCTGAACTGACGGTCGCTGAACTGGCCATGGTGAGGCTGGAAGAGCGGCGCCATCCCACGGAGCAGCCCAGCCCAGCTTGGGAGTGGGTAGTGGGGATCCGGCCTGTGGCCCTTGCCGGGATGTCGGCCGCGGATCAAAAGGGAGGCAGTCGGATCAGGCCCTGGCCCAGCGACGAGCATATGCCTGGTGTGCCCTATGGCCAGTACGGGCCTGGTTTGGCTTGAAGAAAAGGTGGCAACCCTAGGCAGCACGCATGCTCCCCCTGCAGGCAGAGGTGCAGGATCACTTATATATATGTGATCCTGCACACAGCTGCTGCCCTGTAGCAGTGAAACTGCTATAGGGCGGTCAGGTCAGCAAGTGGTTAAACACAGATCATAATGGGAGTGCTGACTGCCCCTTTAAACCACCTACTAAGAAACCTAGCCTTTCTGTTTGATACTATCTAACATTTATAAAAAAGTGACAACACACCTATTAATATCTGTTTTTAACATTCCTGAATTGGAGCTGAAGCATTTTTTAAATGCTTCAGGAAAGCTGCTAGACATTTACTGAAATCTATTCAAATGTTTTTTTAATAGCTTCATGTTGGTAACAACTGTAAGTTCCAGTGATGTAGTTATTGAAGATAGCAAGAAAATAAATTTGGGGTAGTCATAAAATAACCATGTTTGGAGATAACAATTTTAAGTTATGATAAAATAAGGTTTTCAATAAATAAATGCCCATTCCACGTGAAAAACAAATTGTAGGAGAAAATAATTATGCTAAAAAAAATATCATCATAGTTCAACTATTTCATCCATCTTAGTGAATTGAGCCTTATGGCCAAATGTTAACACATTGCCCTTGTTTATTAAGGGGCACCTTTACTTATTCTATGAAAAGAGAAGCACCATGACTACACGTCTAGGTCAAGCAGTAGAGAACAGCATAGGGATTTGAACATAATTATTACATCGCAGAATATACTGTCATGTCCAACTATGTATGAAACTTGAAATAATGCCTGTGATTTACCCATGATGATTGAGGTTTGTTAATACGATTTAGTCCTTCTCCAGTTTTGACAGAACATTATATTGTCTGTTGACTGGAATAGTAACCAGGGGAGGAAGTTTTCTCTGATCATTACAGTGACTGTGACACATTTACCAGCTAACAGTGAAAGTAATTAATTGTGACACTTTTATGTACATGTAGCATTAGCCTAGTGGCATTTTATTTTTCCTTAAGGGTGCCTACAGGACGTTGACCTTCCAGTCAGTCTTCTTCATTATAATTGGAGCTAGTTATGTTTCGATGTTGTTCGCTGGGTTCATACATTTTCACTGGCTTTGCAGAAAAGTTGCATGTACATGGAATATTTTACCTTGGCTGTGGGTAAAAAAAAAAAAAGAAAATATATTCAAAAAGTAAAAAATGAAGAATATATGCTCTTAAATAGCCAGCTGTTCAAATATGATTTTATTTCACTAACATAAGACTTAGTAATGTGATATATTATTGCTTAATATAATGCTACATAAGGGCTCTTTCTAGTCCTGGATTGACTGTGTGACACCCCTGAGAATAAAGTGAACATGACATAAGCAAATAATTTTTTTTAACCTCTTGTTGCCTGCTTCAGAAAACGCTAGGTGCCTGGCTGTGTCTGACCTTAGAATTTTCTGAGTCACTGATCTTGATCAAGCATTTAGTTAATTTGGTCAAAGGAAAGTCAGAACTCCTTATCTACTTACCTGTTTTGGGTCTGTGACTCAAAGTTTTAAAGCCATTGGGTCAACTTACCGCCAGGAAACTAGTATTTTTAAAATAAGAGGCTGTCTGTAGCAGTGTTATGGGTTTCCCTTAAAGAAGAACTGTGGTCAGGTTATGAATATTCAAATATTTTATACTTATAATAAGAAGTAAATACGTTTTACAATTACTTTCCTCTGCATGTGCTGGCACTGTGGGGCAATTCATCCTCAAGTTCACAATAGAAGCACTGAAGTTGTTCAAGTCTGTCTCAGCACTCAGCTTTCTCGCTTTCTTTCTCTTCAGTGTACCTGCCCAGAGGCAGCTCTAGGCTGTGTGAGGCCTTAGGCAAAAATTGGACAAAAAGGAGGCCCTCTCATGCCCATAATGAGAAGGATAATTAAAGCGATAAAAATGAATACTTCATTGCAATGTACAGTGTACAATGAACTAATGGTAATCCACTAATGGTCAGTCCTCAAGGATTCCAGCCTGTTATTGGATTATATCACACCTGCCAGCTCACCCAGACCATCCCTCCCTTTCCCGGGCTGTGCTCTGCTTTCCCCTGGGTGTGTCTTGTCAGCAGATCGCCATTTGTGAGCTGCACATAGAGATAACTTTGAGTTCCCGGCTGGCACCTGTGAGTGCCAGCCGGGAGCGTGCACAAGGGCGGACATCCATGGATGTCCACCCGGCAATTGGGATCCACGCTGTAGCCGTCTTTCGGCTATAGCACGGATCTGAAGGGGTTAAAGTGATTGTGAAGTCTAGTTAAAAAAATAAATAAAATAAACATGTCTATACTTACCTCCTCTGTGCAGTTGGTTTAGCACAGAGCAGAGTGGATCCGCCTCCTCCTGGGTCCTCCTCTTCTCAGGTCCCTCTTTGCTGCTTCTCCCTTCTATTGAGTGCCCCCACAGCCAGCAGCTTTCTAAGGGAGCACCCAAGCCGAGTCAGAGCACCATGTATCCATTCAGACACGGAGCACCGGCACGGCGCTCTCCTCTCTTTCTCCTGATTGGCTGACTAACTTTGACAGTCGCGGAAGCCAATGGCACCCCTGCTGTGTCTCAGCCGATCAGGAGGAGTGTCCCGGAAGGCATAGACATTTGTGGACATGGCTGGAGAGAGAAGGGGCTCAAGTAAGTAATTAGGGGGTGCTGGGGAGGGTGCTATGAACCAAAGGTTTTTTTATCTTAATTCATACAATGCGTTTAAGATAAAAAACCTTCTGCCTTTACAACTCCTTTAAAAGAAAGCAGCTACAGTATTTGTAGCTGCTGACTTTTAATTTTTGGAGGGTGGTGGGCTGGAGCTCTGCTCTAAGATAAAGAGAAGAAGGGGGCGTGGCCAATATGGAGACCTGAGCGGACGTCTTTCTTGGGAGCTCCACTGTTCTTCTAGACCCTTTCCACGAATCTCGGCCTAATCCGTCTGGGAGAGGTGTTAAAAGGAGCTGTATGCCCAGTAAACCACATAGGGCAGGATGTGGATGGGGTAAGAAATTTCACTTCCCCCTGTTGCCGCCCGACGAACCTCGGATTCCCACAAATGGCGTGGTCACACGGGCCAGGGCCTGCTCCAATATGGCGTCCCAGATGGAGCAAGGGGAGCTGGCTCCTCCGACACAACCTGGCCTGGCGGACATTTTAGCGGCTATAGGGCTATGCCAGGCCTCGCTTACTACCCTGACAACCAAAGTGGAGGCTGTCCAGCTGGATGTGGGCTTGATCCGGCAAGACATGGACAAGATCTGATTGCGGCTGTCCGAGGCAGAGCATCGGCTGGGCCAGGTGGAGGATGTGGTGGCGGACCACACTGTAGGCCTCCGCGCCTTGCAGACTAAGATGCGGGCCCTTGAGTACAAAGCCGAGGATGCCGAAAACCGAAATAGAAGGAACAACCTGCGCATAGTAGGCCTGGCGGAAGGTGTGGAGGGACAGAACCCTGCGGATTTTGTGGAGAAGCTTCTCCGTGAACTTCTGCCGGGAGCCCAGTTCTCCCCCTTCTATGCCGTGGAGAGGGCCCACCATATCCCTCCAAGGCCGGGACCGGTGGGATCACCGCCTCGCACATTCATTCTCAAGTTCCTCAACTTTCGGGATAGGGATGAGGTTTTGCGGGTGGCTAGAGTACAAAGTGAGCTGACGTACCAAAACAACAAGCTGTTAACATTCCCTGACTCTGACTACTCCATTGAACCGCAAAAATGAAGGCGCTCCTTTGACCAGGTCAAGGCTGCTCTGCGTGCCAGAGGTATTCGTTACAGTGTCCTGTTCCCTGCTAGGCTGAGGGTGCAGGATGGTGAGACTGTCCGGTTTTTCACCTCTCCTAAGGATGCTTCCTCATGGATGGACACTTTACCACCACACCACTGAGGGCTGGCCTGTGGGGCTGTGCTTACCTGCTGGTTATGGGTTCTATTCCCTGCTACATTGCACCTGTTGTGCTGGATTCGTTTCACAATTGTACTGCCACAGTTGTAACCTTGAACTATGCAAGCTTTGTGCCCCTAGCAATGGCTAGGTGATTTTTCTTCTTTTTCTCCTTACTATTATATTTTCTGGACTGAAGAGGATACATCATTCACTACCGTGTGGGGAAGGTAAAGACCCGTAACTAATCTGCCTCAGTGACATAGGGGGCTCTGCCCCCGCCCCTCCGATATATACATCTATCCCTGACTGACATTATGGTCTCCTTTTGGAGAGCAGGTGCTGAACTATGTATATGGTTGCACACTATGCTACATAGCCCCTATGATGATCCCTACTTCCAACACTGGGCACTGGAGGCTCCCTAAGATCCGATGAAGTACTGCAGGGGTGACGCTTATGACTGCCTAATTATGGGCAGCCTCTGCCATACATCACTGAGGAAGTCTATGCCACTGTTTTCCCTACGCGGAATGTACTAATATGCGGAGGCGATGACGGGGGGCCCAATAAAAATCCGTCGTCATCGCCTCTACTTTAGAACACTGGTCTCTTGTTATGTTTGTTTTGGCTATTGATAAAGGCGGCTGCACTGGCTCCCGTCCAGATGGACTTGTCCGCAGCGAATTGTGCCCACTGATCACGCCTCCCACCGATCGTTGGGTATTCTTGGTTTGGGACTTATGCATTCCTAGGTTGGGGTTAGGGGTGCGGGGTGGATTGGGTTTTTGGTTGAAGGGGAGGGGGGATGGAAGGGTGTTTTTGTTTTCCAACTGTTTGTTTTGTTTTGTTCGTTTCTCAGAGGTGCATTTGATTATGTCACGGCCACCCGGGTCATGGCCTATGTGGCCATACTGTTACGGCTTGGGGTGCTGACCCACCGGGCACGTGTTATCCTCCAATTGCTACCTGATCCTTGCCATGGCCCAATGTGATATTATCTCCTCTAACGTTCAGGGTTTAAATTCAGCGGTTAAACGATCCCTAGTATTCAAATTCCTTCAACAGCACAACCCTCAAATCTGCATATTACAGGAGGCTCATTTACAGGGGGCCAGGATTACTAGTCTTCAGAGGCCATGGGTGGGTCATCACTATCACACCACTTATTCCACGTATGCCCGGGGGGTCAGTATCCTCATAAGGAAATTGATGCCTATACGGGTTGTTGATGTCCGCACAGATTCGGAGGGTAGATATATTATTCTACATGTTTGTATTTATGATAAGAATGTCGTACTAGTGGGGCTGTACCTCCACCCACCGGCCTCGGTGCAGCTCCTACATAGTATAATGAAACAAGTTGTACAGTATGATACTAATCTGGTGTTCCTGCTGGGTGATTTTAATATGGTCCCTGACGCGAAGGTGGACCAGCTGCGCCCGGATAATCGAGACTCTCCAGACCTCCGCACTTGGGCTGATACGTTTGCCCTAACGGATGTCTGGAGACATCTCTATCCTGGTGTCAGGGAGTTCACCTGCCATTCAGCCACATTCAAGTCACTATCTAGAATTGATTTGGTCTTTGCATCTGCATTTGCCTTACGAATGGTTCAGGGTGTCTCGGTGCTTCCCAGGGGAATATCAGACCATGCTCCTCTCTGCCTTTCCCTATCCCTGACTGAACCGCCAGGATCCAAACTGTGGCGCCTCTCTCAATTCTGGGCGCGGGATGAGAGGGTGCAGGAGAGGGTGGAGGCTTCCATGGGACACTATTGGGCGGCCAATGGAGACTTTTCGCCACAGCCTGTGGCGTGGGATTCCTTTAAAGCATGGGTGCGCGGAGAATTTATCTCCAAAATCTCACACATTAGGAGGGAGACAACTGAGTCCTTACGGAAATTAGAGGAACTTACAGGTAATCTGGAAACAGAGTATGTGGGAGACCCAACAGAGGACCGATACTTCTCTCCTCTCTGAGTTTGGAAAGCTGGAAGCGCTACCTGACTCTATGTCAGAACCCATTATCGTGTTAGTCCCGAAACCTGGGAAAGACCCCTTGGAGTGTGCCGCATATAGGCCCATCTCCCTGCTAAATGTTGATGCCAAGATCTTTGCTAAGGTCTTGGCCACTCGACTTTCTGGAGTCATAGAGGAGCTAATAGATGCCGATCAGACGGGGTTCATGCCGGGTAAGGGGACAGATATTAACATACGCCGTCTCCACCTCAATTTAGCTGTCCCACATGATAATGCCGGATCCAGAGTTATTGCCTCTCTTGATGCAGAGAAGGCATTTGACTCGGTTGAATGGGAGTACCTGTGGGAAGTGCTGCACCGGTTTGGGTTTGGCCCAAAATTCCTACAGCTACTTTACAGCTCTCCCGCAGCTCGCATACGCACAAACAATTGGCTATCGTCTCTGTTCCGTTTATCGCGTGGCACGCTCCGGGGTGCCCCCTCTCCCCTAGTCTTTTTGCCTTAGCACTAGAACCACTGGCCATCGCTATCCGTAATGCTTCAGAGGTTAAGGGACTAAAGGTGGGAAACTTGGAGGAAAAAATATCGCTATACGCCAACGATGCGCTACTTTACTTAAACGACACGGGGCCCTCCCTCCAGGCCGCCCTGTGGATTTTTTATATATTTGGCACTTTTTCAGGGATACAAATAAATTGGTCCAAATCTGTGCTATTCCCTATTGACGATGGTGCGATAGCCACAGCGGCCCACTCACCATTGAACTGGGTGGAAGAGTTCCGTTATCTAGGTGTCATAATCACTAGGAAAGCGTCAGCTTATCTGGGGAAAATCCTGTTGCCCCTCCTTGGAGATTTGCGAGTGCGATGTCTATCCTGGTCTAGGCTTCCTTTAAACCTTTTGGGACGGATAAACCTCCTCAAATTGCTGATTCTCCCAAAATTTAATTACATGTTTAGGAATTGTCCTACTTGGATCCCTGCTTCCTTTTTTAGGGAAGTACAAACACTTATCAACTCATTTATTTGGAATGGAGGGGTGCCCCGAATGGCACAATCTACCATGTGGCTCCCATCCTCTGTGGGAGGCTTGGCACTCCCCAATTTCCGTGTTTATTGGTGGGCAGTGATGTAAGTCACGGTCCAATGGTGGTATGTTGGCTCTAGGGCCAATGCTGCCACATGTCTTGAGGCAGCTTGTTTGGGATCTCTTGCTGAATTGAGAAACTTTGTATATAGAGGCCCGAAGGTGTACCCATTGTCCCCTGGCCCCATGAGAGCGACGTGGAGGGTGTGGATGGCAGCCAGGAAGCGATACCTTAAGCGAGACCAATGGTCTCCGGCCCTACCGCTATGGGGAAACTCTCAACTACCACATTTGAAATCTATCCCTGACCCACAGGTGTGGGCCAGATATGGCATTACCACATTGGGAGATATACTAACGCAGGGTATTCTATCTCCTTATTCTGAACTAACTGCTACTAATGGTTTACCCCGCTGGATGCAATTTAGGTACATGCAGCTTAGACATGCCATGCAAGCTCAGTTCCCCCAAATGCTGTCCCTACAGGAAGACCCGATTGAGGCCCTGCTGTCGCCAGGTGATTTAAACAAACCATTATCAACGCTATATAGTGCCCTACTGGGCAAGGATTCCCCTAGACTACATAAGTTGTGGGAAATGTAGCGAGAGGACATACCAAGTCTGGATAAGGGGGACTGGGAGGGATGCTTAGAACTAGGGCCCAATTTGGTTATCTCCTTGGGAGATAAGCTTCTTCAAGTCAAGATTATACATAGACTGCACTACACGCCTCACAAACTGCACCGTATCTTCCCTGACAGAGACCCGGGTTGCCCGCGATGCAGAGTGCAGATAGGAACCACTATGCATATGTTATGGGACTGTCCAATTGTAAGTCAGTATTGGGGACAGATATTCGACGAAGTCAACTCTAGACTGCAGATATCTATTTCAAAGACACCAGAACTTGCACTGTTAGGGGTACATGAAGACGAGCAATGCTCTTACCACACTAAACTCCTTATATCCTACCTTATTTTTTATGCTAAAAAAGCCATACTCCTGGCTTCGACCTCTCCCTCTGCCCCAACCTTGTCCACCTGGGAAGCACTGGTGACAGCAGCACTACCTATGTATAGGATAGCATACCTGAATAGAGGCTGCGCCTGGAAATACGACAAGGTATGGGCCTCGTGGCTTGCCTCCTAAGGGGATTGGGTGGGAGACGGTTCATATTGCAAATGTACTAGACTTGTGATGCTCCTGATCTATTGTTGACATGGTACAGGGAGATGTATACATGTTATTGTGCCTGGGCAAATGAGACTGGAAATGTATTTGATTACATGACTGCTCTGAGGGATTAAAATGTCTATTGTTTATGTTTTCCTATCCTGAACTGTTTATGATACTTTGTTGGGTATACTGTCATTACTATGCATATAATCAATAAAGCACCTCTTATTGATAAAAAAAAAAAAGATAAAGAGAAGAACTGAATGGGGAGCAAGTGAGTTTTTTTTTACCTTAGCTAGTACTCCTAGTGTGCATTATAGAGGTGAATGGTGGCAGTTTGTAAGCCAAAGAGGGGAGTTGTATGCTGGATGATGGGAACAGAGAGAGAGGGTGGTATTTGAAGAAAACAATGAACCACCTGTATAAATTCAAATTTAAAGTGACACTAAGATATCCTTATTCTCCATAATTTATCCATACACATGCAGTACTTAATGACCATGTAATCTATTTGTCATGAAATAGTTTCTTACTGTGTTTTTCCTGTCTCCTTGTAAGGTCCTTTGTGAGCTCCTGAACCTTTCTTTTTTACCTTCACTTCCTTTTGTATGGAATGAGCAATGTACGTTAGTTATGGTCATGTGCACTGCCCTATGCACACTACAAATCCCATTGTCCATTGTCTTTAGTCCATCTCTGGGCGGTTATGTTCATACATACAGTGGAACCACGGAGAACAAACATAGTCACCCTCTAAGGGCTCATGCACACTGCAGTTCAAAGGAGCTCAAAGAAGCAGCATCTACAGGCTTTTGAGCTGATTTGAGCTCTTATTTTTTCTAACTAGAAATGCCCATCCTTGTTAGCCAAAGTGTCCATGCACACTAGGGCTTTTTCAGGCATTTTCAGGCATATGCTTTTACAGGCAGAACCCCCCCCCCCCCCCCACCAAACTCCGGTTTTTGAGAAGAGCTAGTGCCCCAAAGATCTCAAAAGAGCTTACAAGGGCTAAAAAAAAGCTCAAAAACATGTGAAAATGCATGGAAGCTCATGAAAACGTTTGTTCCAGCTTTTTGTTTTGTTTATACACCAGTTAAGAAAATACTATCTAGAAGGGTTTGTGAGAAAAACTCTAGTGCTCAAAAAAGCTTGAAAGAGCTCAATAAACACGGGTAAAGAGCACAAAAAAGAGCAAGCGTCTTCAAGCTTTTATAGGCAGAAACAAAAGCTCAAAAGCAGCTTTTTTGAGTTTCAGTGTGCATGAGCCCTAAGAGGAACTTGGATTCCAACTGCAGGAAAAAAATGGACTTCTGAGATTTGGAGGAGGCTGAGAGCAGCAGGAGGCATATTTTTGTCTAGTTAAGAATACATACCTAAATAGATTTTTTTTGTTGTTTTAGTGTCATTGTTTCATATTGTACACCAATGACCACTGATGTTGTCCTCCCTGATGCGTTCTCTGCTTTGACGGGGCTTAAAAATTTGCTCTCCCATCTCTTCTAGTACAGTCGTTATTCCAGATGATGCTTGAGGTGATTTAGGGTTTTTTATTTTTGCCTTGAATGGACATAGTGCATTTCTCCAGATTATTTATTTTATTCTCTTGTGTATGAGGCTGAATCCTTAGATGATGAACGTCTTTTGCATCTTTCCCCACATTTAGTTCTTCCTCATCATTTGACTCAGGCAGACTGTCCTCGCTTTCACTAGGAGTTACTAACATGCTGCAAATGTTGCAGGTAACATCAAATACTTACCTTCAGCCCTGCTCCAGAGATCTAAGCGCCCTTTATCCAGGACGGCACAGCCTTTTGTTGTAGATATCCAAGCAATGAGAAAAAGGGGGGAAGCTACACACTGAGATCATAGAAGTTGTTCAAAGTTTATTGTTCTATTCAGTGCTATTCAAGTTCACCCATATCTCCATCCTCTAACTTGTTTCACTTAATAAAGAGCTTATTAAAGAGAACGTAAACCCTAATGGGTATGCATTGCATAGTAGCCCATTATGTGGCACTTACCTGCATTGGAAGCCCACGATGTCCAGCGATGTCCCCACTCCAGGCCGCGTCCATCTTCTGCCCCTCTTCCTTCCGGGGTCGTGGACTCTGGCTCTGTGACTGGCCGGAGTCGCATGACGTCACTCTCGCGCATGCACAGGAGCCTCCAATCACGGCATGATCTCAGTGAAGAAACGGCACAGGGGCTGTTTTTTCACTGCGTATGTGCCGGATGACCTGGGCACAGGCAGTACACTGTATACCTCCTAAATCATGCAGGTTTAGGAGATATGCAGGGAACCTACAGGTAAGCCTTATTATAGGCTTACCTGTAGGTTAAAGTGGTTGTCACGGGTTAACAACCACTTTAATAAACATGAATTAGCTCTTTGCTGAGTGAAACATGTTAGAGGGTGGAGGTGCAGATGAACTTGTATAGCATCTGTTAGAACACTACGTTTTTAAACTTTTAACAGCGACATTTATCTCAGAATGCAGCTTTTTCCATTTTTCCCATTGACTCAAAGTTTAGCAGATGATGGAGTGCTTCAGAGCCAGCACCTGTAATGGATAGTGCATGATGATAATATCTGTAGCTGAGCGTTGGATTATTTCATTGTAAATAGTTCCGGCTTGGTGATGTGTCCACTTCTAATGCGCATCACCCTATTCATTCCTAAGGATAGGGCTATACTACAATGGAAGGCTGTCTGCTATGAGTTAAGCCTTGTACACATGATGCGAATTTTGGACAACAGAACGCCCGTTTTTTGTTGGATGCTTCTCTCATGTTGAAAGTGAAGAACGTACTAAGATACGAAAATTTTTGTACGACCGAATTCAACGTTAAAAATGACGTAATGTGTTGAATAGTTTTGTATGTACTTTTTCATTTCTGAGCATGCGTAATTGTGATCGTACAATTTTTTTTGTGCGAAAACCATACTAATGATACGAAAATCGGACGTTGAGTTGCCATATGAAAAAAAAATTCTTGTCTGCACAACCAGCTTTTGTCTTACAAAAAAAATCAAAATTGCCTGTCAAAAGTAGCAAACTAATGGTAAGAATTTCGGATGATCGGCAGTCGAACGAAAATTCCCATCCGAAATTCGCATCATGTGTACGGGGCTTAAGGCCCCATCCATAGGAATAAATTGGGCCAGTAAAGCTCATGCACAATGAATGTGTGGCCTGGTGAACACTATTTACAATGATAGGCTTTGTGCAAGACTGTGTAGTATGACTACTGGGTACATTGCAGGGGGCGAGAGGCCTATAAGGGCTGGTTAAAAATCAGAATCACACAGGAACGCAGTCCATGTTCCTGTGCAATTCCTCTGCATTCCCTTGCAGTGCGATTTTAAGCCCATTCATTTTCAACCCATTCATTTGAATGGGCTGAAATTGCACCGGATTGCACACAAAGTAGCGTATGCACTACTTTTCAAAAACACTATGGTACCATGCCATTTGGTGCCTGCGTTTGGGGTAAATGTATTGACACCTGCAGCAGATCGCAATGGCAGTGTGTTTTGAATGCACATTGAATGTGCCTTTCCTGCACTCTGGTGTGAACTGACCTTTAAGGACAAATTCAGTGAAAATAAAGTTTTGTTTTAAGATCCATTACCTGTTAGGTTGATACAAAGTTAAATAGCACACTCCCTGTCACACGCAAATAGAAACACACACACACATAGCAACTTCAATGTTTCCAATTAAATGAATTGTGTAATTAAGAATTACTATATGAGAATTGGCTTGTATGAATCATCTAGACTCCCATGCAATAATTATTCAAATTAATCTCTGTGAGGTGCGTTTGGAATGCTGGACAGGATTTCTCATTTTGCATTCAGAATGCGGCAATTCTAATACCAGATAGGATTTCTCAGTGAAGATAAGACCTAGCTGAAAACGTTTTTGTTATAGCCATTTTTTTTTACTGTGAAACCCTGGACTTCTTGGATTCTTTAGCCAGCTCTCTCAGGCAGGAAAAGCATCTTAAAGGTAAGTTGTGGATAAATCCCCCAGTTGCCCCAACATTTTCTTGGGGCACTAGTGATGTAGAAGAGTATACATACAGTATCTCACAAAAGTGAGTACACCCCTTGCATTTTTGTAAATATTTTATTATCTTTTCATGTGACAACACTGAAGAAATTACACTTTGCTACAATGTAAAGTAGTGAGTGTACAGCTTGTACAACAGTGTAAATTTGCTGTCTCAAAATAGCTCAACACACAGCCATTAATGTTTAAACCGCTGGCAACAAAAGTGAGTATACCCCTAGTAAAAATGTCCAAATTGGGCTCAAATTGTCAATATTTTGTGTGGCCACCATTATTTTCCAGCACTGCCTTAATCCTCTTGGGCATGGAGGTCACCAGAGCTTCACAGGTTGCCACTGGAGTTGTCTTCCACTCCTCCATGACAACATCACGGAATACAAAGACAAAAACAGACCCACTGTTAAAATTATAACGAAATATTCGGATCATGAGCAGCAGCTCAGGACTATCGTAAAAAAGCACTGGCACCTGTTAACGGAGGATTATACGATAGGAAAATATTTTAAACCCTATCCAGAATTGGTATTCAGGCGAGCTACATCATTACGAGACACTCTAGTAACAAGTCACTATAGGCCAGGAGGGGGTAAGCGGACATCCCCCCATGGGACTTATAGATGTGGGAACTGCCCCAAATGCCCGTGGGTAACAGAGGGGCAGGTTATCCATCTTCCCAATGGACAGACACATAGATTGCGTCAATTCGCTGATTGCACAACTAGAGGTGTTATCTACCTCATGAGATGTCAATGTACTGCGTTCTATGTAGGAAAAACTATTAGAGAATTCGGTAAACGAATTGGGGATCATATATACTATTCTGGAAACGGAAAAATTTTATCGCCAGTCACCAGGCACATTGGACTGCACCACGGGTTTAACAACTCCGTGGTGTCGTTCAATGTGCTGGAAGTAATCCCAGAGGACCCCAGAGGAGGAGATTGGGATAAACGTATCCTACAAAAGGAGACCTTTTAGATAGAGCGATTAAACGCTACAGTCCCTCCAGGACTGAATGAAGTGCATACGTACAATCATTTCCTGTAGCAATAGACAAGACAATTGTTGAGTCGGATCTAAGGCAATAGACCTGATCAATATGGCTAGGTCTGTAGCAATGGATCCAAAACAGAGGAGGAATATACTCCATAATATGGGAAAGGTGAATGTAGTCCATATATGGGCCCTACTAGTCCCACGAGGGTGGACTGTGTAACCACTCTGGAGCTGTGTTTAGAACACAGCGAGATAGGTGATGGATATATGCTTAAAGAGGTTAAAACAGGGAGGACCCGCACAAAATGTTATAGAATGTTATGTGGGACATGTTGTGACACAATGGTATGTGATAAACATGTTGTAAAAAAATGTTGGTATTGTTAAAATATAGAGGTCAATGTTAAATTGGAATATAAGGCTGTATAGGTGTGGCTGGAGGCACCACTGGGGCTGCCCGGGTCCGGGTCATGAACACCTGGCACTGTAGGGTCATTGTTCCCAGGGCGAGCATGTGATTGTCCCAACGGAGGGTTGCAGCCCTCCGTGTGCTGGGGCAAATGGGTTTTAGAAGCTTCCTCCTACCGGCAGGAAAATCGCAGTAATCATATTGCGTATTCCGGATAGTTCCATCAACGTCCACTGGAGGTTATGGCGCTGCTGAGCAGCAACCATCCTCCTTCGAAGATTTTGGGTAAACGGGGTCGTGTGCCTCCCGACGTTGGGAGGCAACCCTGTTAGTGTACGAGCGGGACCCTTGTTACTGGGATGTCACGGTCCACAAGTACTGGGCCTGGGCCCGTCGGGGTCACCACGGAGGTCGGTGTGGATATGTCGGAATATAAGGTTAAATTGTAACTGGAGATATAAAATTGTTATGGTTGTAAAAAAATGTTGTACAAATAGTGTATGGTAACACAGTGTTGTACAGGGTGTATTGTAAGATATTGTAAAACACGCCCAGGAGGGACAAAATTGGAGAAATTCGTATATAGGTAGTGG
>BLSH010466543.1:3743202-3755547 GCA_018402905.1 Glandirana rugosa | reverse complement strand
GCCCGTCCACAGCTCCTGCGCAGTGTGGGGTTTATCCCCCAAACATATCAGTTTTAAAACAGCCTGCTGTCATTTCCCCCTGGATGTGCTGATGTTGGTGGTGAAGGTGTTACGCTGAGCGGATGAGTGGGTGGTCGAGGAGGAGGAAGCGCAGTAGGAGGAGGAGGCAACAGGAGGCAAAGAGAAATGCCCTGCAATCCTCGGTGGTGGAAGGACATGCGCCAAATGGCTAGCCGGCTCAGGCCCACCTGCCACTACATTTGCCCAGTGTGCAGTTAGCGAGATATAGCATCCCTGCCCGTGCTTACTGGTCCATGTATCAGTGGTTATGTGGACCTTGCCACTGATGGCGTTGCGCAGTGCACACTTGATCTTGTCCCCGACTTGTTTGTGCAGGGAAGGGATGGCTCGCCTGGAAAAGTTGTGGCGGCTGGGAACCACGTACTGTGGGGAAGCCACCGCCATCAGGTTTTTGAAACTGTCCGTGTCCACCAGACGGAATGACAGCATTTCAAAGGCCAGGAATTTTGAAATGCTGGCATTCAGGGCCAGGGATCGTGGGTGGGTAGGGGGGTACTTCCTCTTTCTCTCCAGTGTTTGGGAGATGGACAGCTGTAAGCTTCCATGGGACCATGTTGTTGTCTACGATTGCACAATCTGATCATTGTGTACGATCATAACGATCGTTGTGTTAGGCAGGGTTTGATCTGCAATGTGTCACTCAAAGCAGCAGTATGTGAAATCTCAAATTACTCCAACAATCTGATCGTTGTGCACGATCGTAGCGATCGTTGTGTTATGCAAAGTTTGATCTGCAATCTGTCACTCAAAGCAGCAGTATGTGAAATTTCAAATTTCTGCAATCTGTCCCTCAGAGCAACAGCAGTAGTAATCTCAGGATGCAGGATCAGATGTTAAAATGTCTGCAATCTCTCCCTCACAAAAACACCGGCAGCTTCCTCTCCCTACACTAACCCAAGAGCATGTGACATGCAGCACTGTGACTCCAGCTTATAAAGAGGCTGGGTCACATGATACACTGGCCAATCACAACCATGCCATTAGTAGGCATGGTTGTGATGGCTTCTAAGGGCAAACCAGTGAAACGCTTGTTGATTGGCTGCCCTTCAGCTATTCAACATGCGTGATCAACTACCAGAACCCAGAACCCGAACGTTTTTTGAAATGTTCATGTTCGGGTCCGGGTCATGGACACCCGAAAGTTTGGTACGGAACCGAACGTTACAGTCCGGGTTCGCTCAACACTACCAGCCAGTACACAGGTATTGTAGGCAGCCAGTACACAGGTATTGTAGGCAGCCAGTACACATGTATTGTAGCCAGCCAGTACACAGGTATTGTAGGCAGCCAGTACACAGGTATTGTAGCCAGCCAGTACACAGGTATTGTAGCCAGCCAGTAGAAAGGTATTGCAGCCAGCCAGTACACAGGTATTGTCAGTACACAGGTATTGCAGCCAGCCAGTACACAGTTATTGCCAGTACACATGTATTGTCAGTACACAGGTATTGAAGCCAGCCAGTACACAGGTATTGTAGACAGTAGACAGTTATTGCCAGTACACAGGTATTGCCACCAGCCTGTACACAGTTATTGCCAGTACACAGGTATTGCCGCCAGCCAGTACACAGTTATTGCCAGTACACAGGTATTGCCGCCAGCCAGTACACAGGTATTGTCAGTACACAGGTATTATCAGTACACAGGTATTGCAGCCAGCCAGTACACAGTTATTGCCAGTACACAGGTATTGCCGCCAGCCAGTACACAGGTATTGCCAGTACACAGGTATTGCCGCCAGCCAGTACACAGGTATTTCCGCCAGCCGCAACACAGGTATTGTCAGTACACAGGTATTGCCAGCACACAGGTATTGCCGCCAGCCAGTACACAGGTATTGTCAGTAGACAGGTTGCAGAGCCCAGCAGCACAGCAATACTTACCTCAGAGGGACTCGTCATTCCGCCTTTCTCCCTTGGTCGGTGGCATCACTGGTGTGCATGCGTGCAGTCCAAGCACCAGCACGTCTGCCAGCCCTGCCCCCTGCCCCGCTCCTGACCAATCAGTCACTGTCTGGAGGACAGTGACTGAGGCCAGAGCCAATCATTGTATGGCTGGTGCACCTCTATACACATCAATGGCTGACCAATGGGCTTTGGGGACTGCTGTCAGCTGACAGCAAATCTCCCAAAAAAAGCCGCTCAGCCATATACCAGCACACTCCATTTTTTTTTTTGACAAGGATCAGCGGGGGGAGGGCGGCGCACTAGCGCTCTCTATGGAGGAGCCGCCGCTGGTAAGCACCCACTCTAGTCTACTGCATACAAGTAAAGTTTCAAGATTTTTCACCTTAATGCATAGAAAAACCTTCTTTGCTGCAGCTGCCCCCAGAGCCCCCCCTTTTTCTTACCTGAGCCCATCTGATCCAGCAATGCTCACGAGCCTAGCGGCTCCAGCCCCTGTCTTTGTCTTCTTTGGACAGATTGATAGCAGTGGGAGCTGATGTCAATCGAATCCAGTGACGCAGGGGCTGGGACTGAGTCCCGCTGTCTGTGTCAATCGTGCCCCAATGGAAAGAGGCTTTTTGTGGGGGCACCCGATGAAGAGGAGGAGCCAGGAGCGCCAGCGGGCACCCCAGAAGAGGAGGATTGGGGCTGCTCTGTGCACAGTGCAGGTAAGTAGAACATGTTTGTTATTTTTATTGAAAGAGAAAGCAAACTTTTAAATCACAAGTTTTACTGGTCTTTTGGTTATATTTACTGTAATTCACTGGGTTGTAAGTTTTCACTTTTGCATAGAGCTCTGCTTTAAAGAGACCTAGTCACCAGATTATTCATTACAACAAAATATTTCATAAGATTATGTCTTTTTGACTTATTTTATGCAAGTTATTTACCTATGAAACCTTGTTTGTGTAAACTTTCAAAAGCCCTGAGACTACTGGTGGGCACTGCCATCTTGGATGTGATGTCAGCAGTCCCTACAGACTCAGAGCTGTCACTCAAGTGACAATATACAGCAGGCAGTGGCAGTGGCAGCTGGTGCTCTAAATTTTGTGGGGGGCAAACAAATCTGGCCCCCCCCACTCTCACTACCCCCCGGCGCTTGCTTGCCCTACCCTCAATCGAGCAATCGGGAAGGCGACAATCCATAGCCATAGACTTCTCCTCCCGGCCGAACTGTAAGTGGGTCCTGAGACCCGATTGCCTGGGAGTCCTAAGACTCCCTCGCCAATCAGGTCTCAGGACCTGCTTCCTGATTGGCCGGGAGGAGAAGCAGGAAGACATTAATGAATATCAATTCACTAATGTCACACAAGTGGGTGAGCACTGCGCCCCAAGCCCACCCTTTTTTAAGCCTCTGGCTCTAATCACATGCTTCTAAAAAAAAAACCCATTAAAATCCATGCGTTTGGCACACTGCATGGAGATTAGGGGGCCGAGCGCATGGATTAGGGGGACAACGCTCCTGTGCCCCTAATGAGCAGACTGCCACTGAGAGCAGGGGTATTGATTCAGAGGACTGGTCAGTAAAATTTTCTTCCAGTCTAAATCTCATATTTGTACTGTGAATCTTCACATGACAGCCTCCCACCACCCTTTCACATAAGTGTCTCTTCAGCCATCTTCACATCACAGCCACCTCCTTAGCATATTTGTACCCATTTCTCTTCACATCCCAGACCTCTTTTACGTAAATGTCCTCAAATCACAGCCCCCATCAAATCACAGCCCCGTTGTTTACATCACAGCCTCTTTTTCACGTCAATGTCCTCGCCCCCGTGACATCACAACCCCCCCTTTCAATCACAGTTGTAACCTACAACAGCATGACAGAGGGCAGCAGCAGTAGTAAAAGGATCAAATTCTTAAAGAACTTTAGATGCGCACATGAAATGCAGCAAAAGTTTAATAAAAAATGGGGAAATTATCCCATACAAAGTTTATTGATACATACAAATTCTTCATAAAATCAATATAAAAGTAGAAAAAAATACATACATTATTGCTTAATGGTCATCAACAATTTACTCAAAATAAGGCAGTAGCCTCTATAATATGTGAAGATGAACATATAATAGATTGAAGGTAATATATATCCACAAGTGATGTCTGCTGGTGGCACTGTGCATCTCTGGGTTGAAAGCTGTAGTTCCAGTGACCACCAGCGGGCATCTCCCAGCAGCCAGCAGGTTCCAGTAATGAGTTCCACCTGGCCCCAGTTGCTGGGAGGGTACTTAAAGTGTTTGTAACCCTAAAAAGAAAAAATTAGCTCCTGTTCCTTTAAAGCATGTTATACAGCACAGTGCTTTTGCTGTGTCATTTGGCCCCTTGTATCATATAAAATACCTGGCTGATCCTGCCTGGTTCTGCCCTTCCCTCTGTAAACTGACCACGGTTTATCATGGCTGCTGAGCCCTGACACCATGGTCAGCTTACGTGCCTCCGTCACCCGCAGCTCTCCTCTGTCTTCCTCTCCATGCCTCTCAGCTCCAATCTGCACCCCGCCCCCCCCCCACCCCTTGCTGCTGTAATAACTGAGTGTTCGTGCTCTCCTCTTTTATAGTAAATGATGTGCCCCAGTGTGTTTTGTAAAAAATAAGCTGCTATAGATCTTATTTTTTAGCACTGCTCGGCGCTCACGTGACTGCCTCCTCTCTTCTCCTCCTCCTGGCTGATGTCAGTGGGTGATTCTCAGCCTGGCCCGCTGTAGCTGTCAGATCGAGAGAGGTGGTTGGTTATGTAAGCGCCGAGCCGCGCTATAAAATAAGGTATATAGCGGCTTATTTTTTACCAAACACATACACTGGGGCACATCATTTACTATAACAGATAAGATAAGATTGTAGCATTGCTAGGATTGAGAAAGACTTGCGGGATTTTATTTAGGTTCCTCTAATATTGGTTTTATGAAGAATTTGTAAAAATTAACTTTTTTATTGGGTAATTTCTTTTTTTTTAACAAGAAAAAATTCCACCATTTTTAATTAAAAGAGAAGCTAGAGAATTCATAAAAACAAACATATCTACTCATCTAGGTGTATGCAGCATTGTCCCGATGCTGCATCTGTCCCCTGTCACATCTCCACCAAGAACTGAGTGTTCATAGACCACTGATCGCTCAGTTCTCAGTCTTCAGTGAGCAGAGAGCCATTGCCTGTCGGTCACCACACTCTGCTTTGCTCCTCCAGCTCTCACTGAACTGCCAGGCTTTACAGAAGCAGGAGAGACTGGTACAGTTTCTCAGTGGTGTGCTGAGAGGCTGAGCCAACTGCCAGTCAGGGATATGAGTGGATCCCAACATTAAAGTCGGATCTCTCCAGAGCCTGGACCGGCTCAGTACCATCAGCTGTCGGCTGAATACAGGTCACAGCAGTGCAGAACTAAGTGCACTTCTGTGACCCACAGGAGAAGTAGGGCCAACAGAGCTTTGGTCCTACTTCTCATTTAAACTTTTGTTGTACTTACATTTCTTGAGCTCTAAAGTCTTTTAACAATGTAATCCTTTTACTTATGATATACATGGGAGTGGTGTTTATGCAGGCCATACATGGGTCGAATTGTGAACAAAAATCAGAAATTTAGTCCATTTTGCGATCCAGTGGTGCCAACTTTATCTTTAAATTTTGACCAATCAAGCCTTTAATTTCACCTCATGTTGCTACTGAAAAGAATCTTTGTGGCCGGGAAACGTCTTTTCTTTACGGGAATTAGCTTTTCTTGCGCTCATGCGCATTTCTTTTTCGATTTTATTTCCTGCATGATTCTCCCATCATTGATTAGAAAATTGTTAGTTTTTCGAAAAATTTCCAACATGCCCATCACCCAAATTCGATAACTGCACAAAAATCGTCCATTGCTGCGACCCACTAATGGTGCGAAATTAGAAAGAATGTGTCACGTACCTGGTGGTTGAGTCTGGCTTATGCGGGGGCAACCTCACTTGCGGCCCTGGTTCAAGAGCCCCTGGTAGTGAAGACAGGGAGCTCTGGAGCACAGGGGGGCACGAGGGCTGGACTTGGTTACAGATGGCAGGTGAAGGTCCACTGGAACTCGTGCAGGTAGAAGGGTGGTGGTTCAAGCTGGGTCGGCAACGGGCTGGCGGTGCAGTACAAGTGGTTCAGGCAAGCGGATAGTGGGGTACAGGCAGGATCGGCAACGTGCGGGCAGCTGAGGTACAAGAGGGTTAGGCTGAGACGTGGTCGTAGGCAGGCAGAGGGTCGGTACAGGCAGGGTTCAATCAAAGTTCAGGCAAGCCGGGTCACAGATGCAGGAAGACTGAAAAGACAGGTCACAGGAACTCACTAACACGCTGTAGATCAGACAGCATTTTGCTACAGGAAGCAGGAAGTTTAAATAGAGCTGCTGCTGCTCAATGGATTAGAGGAAATAACACTAAACTGCATTAACCCTTAGCACAGACTTTTTCTAACAGAATGAGAATTCTTAGTTTTGATTTTCAAAAGAAAATTCTTTCGGAATTCAACCCATGTATGGCCAGCTTTAGGCTACTTGCCCATTAGTAACCCTTAGTAACCCTTAGTAACCCATTTTAGCTAATTTGTAAAGGGCAGGAGCAGGTCTGGATGCGGGGCAGAAGCTGGGAGAGGAATCTGGAGAATGCAGGGTGGCCTGGGAAGGGGGGCGGAAGTGTAGAGAGAGAATAAAACACCCAGGCTGCTGAGTGACATGGGAGCAGTAGTCTCGACTAGGACTGTCACTCGGTCTGGGTCTGAAGCACAGCTTGCCATCTAGTGATGCCTGCTCTATAGTATTCACCCTCAATCTTCATCTGGCAGCTACAGAAAAGGTCATGTAGGGAGGTGAGGGGCAGGAGCATTGCTAGGATTGAGAAAGACTTGAGGCATCCCTAGGCAAAAAAACAGGAAGCATGAACATTGGGTGTGGCCATGCTGACCTTACAGTGATAGAGGCTTGAAGGGTATAGTTAAACAATTGAGTCTACTCACTGTGTACACAGTACACATATGCCACGGTTCTTGTACCCTAAAAATATGCTAAAAAGACATCTCACCAGTTGAAGAATTTTTATTTACATAATTTTATTAAAACATGAAGCATAATAGATACTTGTGTGCTATTTTTTATTATTTGCCCTTTTTTTATTTATAAATAGGAATCCATATTTTCTGGGCTTGTTGGACCCTAGTATCTTCTAGCCACCCCCTCCCCTGTGATGGCTCTTGCTGACAGTGCATGCATCATTTTGCTAACAGTATGAATAGATTAATTAGACCGACAGTCCCAGAGAAAGTCTCTCCAGAGCTGCCAGGACAACTGTGTGAAAAAATACATTTTATCATGAATTATTTTGCCACAACCAACAGTCATCATCTTGCCTGACAAAGCTAATCTACCTGCTCCGCTAATATGTTTTACTTTACCATATAGCTCCTAGCGAGCTGAAATATGTTAGAGGAGCAGGTGGATCAGCTTTGTACTGGACAACAACAATAAAGACTTATTGTAGGCTTTTATGAAGGAGAGAAAGAGACCATAGGATAGGCGCTGATCACAGAGATTATTATTTGGCGATCGGAAGGGAAAAAAAAAGTTAACTGTCCTGCTGGGTGTGCTGCCTGGATGTGAAAGAGGTGACTTGACAAAGCGGCTATCGCAAAACATGTATTCAGCGTGACGGGACCAGTCTTCCTCCACAGCTGCACTGTCAGAAAGTACCCCTGACCTTGTCCATCACAAAGACCGGCACACGCGGCCCAACGAGTGACGTCATCGCGGACCGCAGCGCTGATCCTCCTCTACACCAGGGCCGTCCATCGGCACTCGACACACACACCTGGATAGCTGCAGCCACGCAGCTCACCTTTAAAGAGCCTCCATATCCCTTCCTGGCAGCACACCTCCATTGGCTCCTTCCATCCTCACCATCTCAGCCATACCACACGTCCAGTGTCAGACTGGAAGGGACCCCTCCATGTCGGTACACCCTGGCTCTCACGTGGTGACAGGTTACTTTCTGATGTAAGTGCTGCTTTTAACCTTTCTATCAATTTTATGAATTGTCAATAAATTTTAGACTTTTTCACAATGAACTTGGATTGTCCCAGAAACATTTGTTCTAAACTTCAGTTAATCAGGTAACCCTCTGGATAACGACCCACAACCCACAGTATTGTGAAATATTAACATTGTTCATAACAACCATCATACCTGCTTGGAAGCGCCTTAAGGATTCCCCCTCCTTTTTTCTTTTATGAAGGAGAGGCTTCTTTTGCTACCTGTGTATATGCTGTGATATTGTACAGACCATGGACTGCTTAGTGCTAGCACCCTTCGTTTAGTGAAGCAGAGGGTGGAGAACCTTGGAGTGGAGTGGTTGGGGCTGTCTGCAGGATTTTAAAAAAAAGATGTATTCATTCATGCTTTCAGTAAGCTCCTGCTTTCAACATCTGCAAACTTATTATCAGTGCTCAGATTTGCAGGGAGACTTTCCAGAGCTGGATGCAAACAGAAAGACTCAGGATCAATACAAGTGCTAGCAAAGTGGCACACTGATAATGAAGAGGCTATAGGCAGCATCTGCTTTCCAATAGTATGGGCTGTTAGGACCGCACGATTAAATACTTTTTTTCAGCAAACAGCTCAAGCAATGTCAGTATGAGTTGCGACAGCCACGAGGAGAATTGATAGATATTAGGATCCATCACTTCCAGAGATGTAGTTTCCTATTCATTTTGCATAGTTTAAAAATAAACAAAAAAAGTAAATAACTAAAAAAATAGTGCACCTATTTATTGTGCTTGTAAAAAGCAAACTAGGTAAATCTGGTGACATGTCCTTTTAATTACTTTCCCACAAACAAGAATCACACATAGACACATAAAAACCTGAGCACAATTATTTTTAAAAACTGAAACTCTTCCTTTCTACACACAAGCAGAGTGTTATAAATTTGAACCTCCCTTTAAGAAGACCTTCATTAAAATATCCATGGACTACTTAGCAACCCTAAAATATTGAGACAATGAGCACTTTGGTCAGGAATATGTAATAAAATGGGCATACAAAGTGCAGAGGTCGAGGTCAGAAGTGTAAAATGTATAGAACGTAGCAGCCATGAGTATGTAACATTCAATAGTAAGGGGTATTGGTGCTGGATTAAACTCTGTGGAGGAAACTAGGCAGTAGAAACATTGACCCCCCCGGCTCTCATGTTTCTGGAGGTTTCTCATTTGTACGCTCTAGTGGGGTAACATTGAACTCAGAGGCGTAACCCCCTCCATTCGAGCCCCATGGACATCTTCCCAGAAATCTGCCTCCCACGTGTCCCCTGGGACGTGCATCCAGAGCAATCACAACGGTCCTTTACCATGTAATCAGCTAATCAGATAAACCAACTTGCTGGTTATCTGCAGCCCTTTCCTCCCATGCTGCAACCAGGTGAGGAAAGGACAGCCGTTAACTGGCAACAATGTCAGTAAGTTGTTTACACTGATAATTAGTGCCCTATTCATCAGTGCAGCCTATCAGTGCCGCCTATCAGTGTTCATCAATGCCACCTATCAGTGCAACCTATCATTGCTCATCAATGCCGCCTACCAGTGCAGCTTATCAGTGCTGCCTATCAGTGCCCATCAATGCTGCCTATCAGTGCTCAATACACATCAGTGCCGCCTATCAGTGCCCATCAATCCCACCTATCATTGCCCATTAGTACTTCTTATCACTGCTCATCAATCCCACCTATCAGTGCCCATCAGGGCCATCTTTAAGGCAGGGCAAAAGGGGCAGCTGCCCTGGGCCCTGTCATTGTTTTGGGGCCAAAAGCAGCTGCCTCATACTAGCCTAATATCCTGGTTTAAATTCCCTTGTCCCTTGAAGTTTTAGACCTGTGCTGTGTCCCGATATCTAAGTGCTGCTACTAAAGCTGCCCAACTGTGCCCTATTGTTGTGTACAGATGACTCACCTGCAGACCCTATGTTTACATGTAAATAACTGGCATTGATATGTAAATAGCGGCAGCATTCATATGTAAATAGTGGTAGCCAGCTGCACTGATATGTAAACAAAGGTGGCATTCATATGTATATCATGCCCCCCTGAGGTCATATGCACCATCACCTATACTGGATGCTGCCCACTGGGGAGACAAAGGCAAGTTTGAAAGTCCACAGCACATGTCAGTAGATGTGTGAGGGTGTCATTGATAATTGATGGCACTGCTGTGTATCTGATAAAGGCCAGCACATTTCTGTGGTGTCAGGAAAGTGACTTTGCGCTCCCCAGGCTTGGTGTGGAGGCAGTGAGGAGATGATGTGCTGTAACCTCTAGCAACCAATCTGTGTGCAGTAATGATGTGCAGTAACCTATAGCAACCAATCAGTAAGCAGTATTGATGTACAGTAATCTCTAGCAACCAAACAAGCAGAAAGCATGTGCTGTAACCTCTAGCAACTAATCAGTGAGCCGTAATGTGTGCTGAAACATCTATCAACCAGACAGTAAGCGGTAATGATATGCTGTAACCTCTGGAAATCACTGCTGATCTGATTCAGTAAACTGATTTTGAGTCTAGTTGCTATTTATTGTGTGTCTCAGAGCAGGTGGACAGCGAAATTGCATGGGGGGGGGGGCCCAAGAAAATATTTGCCCACGGTCCAATCAATATTAAAGACGGCCCTGGTGCCCATTAGTGACTCCTATCAGTGCTCATCAATCCCACCTATCAGTGCCCATTAGTGCCCCCTATCAGTGCCTATCAATCCCACCTATCAGTGCCTTCTATCAGTGCTCATCAATCCGACATATCAGTGCCCATTAGTGCCTCCTGCCACTGCTCATCAATCCCACCTATCAGTGCCCGTTAGTTCCATTAGTGCCAACCACTATCCCACCTATCAGTGCTCATCAATCCCACCTATCAGTGCCCATTAGTGCCTCCTATCAGTGCTCATCAATCCCACCTATCAGTGCCTCTTATCAGTGCTCATCAATCCCACCTATCAGTGCCCATTAGTGCCTCCTGTCACTGCTCATCAATCCCACCTATCAGTGCCCGTTAGTGCCATCCACTATTCCACCTATCAGTGCTCATCAATCCCACCTATCAGTGCCCATTGGTGTCTCCTATCAGTGCTAATCAATCCCACCCATCAGTGCCCATTAATGCCTCCTATCAGTGCTCATCAATCCCACCCATCATTGCCCATTAGTGCCTCTTATCAGTGCTCATCAATCCCACCTATCCGTGCCCATTAGTGCCTCATATCAGTGCTCATCAATCCCACCTATCAGTGCTCATCAATGCCACCTATCAGTACAACCTATTATTGCTCATCCAGCGCAGCTTATCAGTGTTGCTTATTAGTGCCCATCAATGCTGCCTATCAGTGCTTAATATACATCAGTGCCACCTATCAGTGCTCATCAATGCCGCCTATCAATGCCTCCTCATCAGTGCCACCTATCAGTGCTCATCAATGCTGCTTATCAGTGCCTCCACATTAGTGCAGCATATCAGTGGCCATTAACCAGTTTCTTACCGAATCATTGTGAAATGACGTCGGCAGGAACTGCTCGTCGATCCGGGCCGACGTCATATGACGTCGGCCGCTTCTCGCTGCTACTGCGGGCCCCTGGGGGCCCGCAGAGCGGCGATCACGGATCGCTTGTCTGCCGGGGGGTCGTGTCCCCCCCCCCCGATCAGGGTAAGGAGCCAATAAAATTGGCTCTTTACCACATGACCGGCTGTGTCCAATCACAGCCGGTCACTACTGATCTTCCCATGCATGCCGCTCATGCGCGCCCCCGGGGGCGCGCAGCACGGCAATCGGGGCTGAGGCTTGTCCCTCAGACAAAGCCCAGCTCCGATCCGTGTAAAGAGCCAATAGAAATGTGATGTAAACAAACCGCGGTAACGAGCTGTTACCGCAGTTCTCCCTGTCACACACTGTAACAGCTCGTTACCGCCTACTGTACACCAAGCACACTGATCACCCCCCCAATAAAGAGGACCTGTCACCACCCCATCAAAGTACCTGTCACCACCCCATCAAAGTACCTGTCATCCGCCATTGCTCGACAATGTCACACACTGTCCCTCTTGACGCCATTGTCGAGCAATGGCGCCAAACAAATGTAGTGTAAAGATAACCGAGAAATGTGCCTAGCCTCGACCCGAAACAGACTCCCTGTTCGGAGTCGGGGCTAACGGCACGACGCGCGGGGGCCCCCGCGCGTACTCGCCGTACGTACCCTTCTAGTCATCACTGGCCGACACTAACCTGTGTCGGCCAGTACACCATTTCTCGGTTAAAATAACCGAGGAATGGGACTAGCCCC
>BLSH010466543.1:3725096-3742348 GCA_018402905.1 Glandirana rugosa | reverse complement strand
TTCAGATTACCCGAGTACCTGTCACCAACCCATCTGAGTAAACGAGTACCTATCTGCAGTACATCAGAGTACCCAAGTACCTTTTACCAATCCATCAGATTACCAGAGTACCTGTCTCCAGCCCATTAGAGTACCTGAGTACCTATCTGCAGCCCATGCCTCATAGAATATACCTCGGGTGTTTGCTTTCCAAAATGGGGTCATTTTGGGGGTAATTCCACTATCCTGGTGCCCCGGGGCCTTCAAAAGTGTGATAGGTATGAATGAAATTTTATGTGTAATTTATGCTCCTAGAACGCCTGATGTTGCTCCTTGCATGTTCGGCCTCTGTATGTGGCCAGGGTGTGAAAAAGTCTCACACATGTGGTATCGCCATACTCGGGACGAGTAGCAGAATATATTTTGGGGGATAATTTTTGCTATGTGCATGCTATGTGAAATATCTTATAAATTGACCACTTTGTGTAAAAATAAAAGCATTTTCATTTTCTTTCCACGTTTTTCGAAGACTTGTGAAAAAAAATTAACCATTCAAAAGACTCATAATGCCTTATAGATTATACGTTTGCGTGTTTGCTTTCCAAAATGGGGTCATTTTGTGGGTAATTCCATTGTCCTGGTGCTCCAGGGCCTTCAAAATTTTAATGGGTCTTTAGGAAATTAGATGTGAAATTTCTGCTCCTAGAATGCCTGACGGTGCTCCCTGCATGTTGGACCTCTCTATGTGGCCAGGCTGTGTAAAAGTCTCGCACATGTGGTATCGCCATACTTGGGATGAGTAGCAGAATATATTTCGGGGGGCAATTTTTGCTATGTGCATGCTATGTGTTAGAAATATCTTATAAATTGACCACTTTGTGTAAAAAAAAAGCATTTTCATTTTCTTTCCACGATTTTCGAAGACTTGTGGAAAAAAATGAACCATTCAAAAGACTCATAATGCCTCATAGATTACACGTTGGGGTGTTTGCTTTCCAAAATGGGGTAATTTTGTGGGTAATTCCATTGTCCTGGTGTTCCAGGGCCTTCAAAAGTGTAATAGGTCATTAGGAAATTAGATATGAAAATTCTGCTCCTAGAATGCATGACGATGGTCCCTGCATGTTGGACCTCTCTATGTGGCCAGGCTGTGAAAAAGTCTCACACATGTGGTATCGCCATACTCGGGGAGAGTAGCAGAATGTATTTTGGGGTGTATTTGGAAGTATGCATATGCTGTGTGTGAGAAATAACTTGTTATTATGAAAATTTTGTGCAAAAAAAATAAATAATTTCTTAATTTTCCCAAGAATTGTGGGAAAAAAGTACAACTTCAAAAAACTCACCATGCCTCTTACTAAATACCTTGGAATGTCTACTTTTCAAAATGAGGTCATTTGGGGGGTATTTGTACTTTCCTGACATTTCAGGGCCTCAAGAAATGAGATAGGCCATCAGTGCATCAGGTGTGATCAATTTTCAATGATTTGCACCATAGTTTGTAGACTCTATAACTTTCACACAGACCAAATAATATACACTTATTTGGGTTATTTTTACCAGAGATAAGTAGCAGTATAGGTTTTGGCCCAAATTTATGAACAAAAATTACTTATTTGCAAAATGTTACCACAGAAGCTAAGAAAAGGTGTTTTTTTTTCAAAATTTTCACACTGTTTTCAATTATGTCGCAAAAAATAAAAGACCCAGAGGTTCTTAGATACCACCAAAAGAAAGCTCTATTTGTGTGAAAAAAATGATAAAAATTTTGTTTGGGTACAGTGTAGCATGAGAGAGTAATTGTCATTGAAAGTGTGAGAGCGCTGAAAGCTGAAAATTGGTCTGGGAAGGAAGGGGGTATAAATGTGCGGTATTGAAGTGGTTAATGCTGCCTATCAGTTCCGCCTATCAGTGCTCATCAATGCCGCTGATCAGTGCTGCCTATCAGTGCTCATCAATGCCGCATATCAGTGCCATCTATCATTGCTCATCAATGCCACCTATCAGTGCCATCTATCATTGCTCATCAATGCCGCCTATCAGTGCCATCTATCATTGCTCATCAATGCCACCTACCAGTACAGTTGATCAGTGCTGCCTATCAGTGGCCAACAGTGCCGCCTATCAGTGCTCATCAGTTCCACTTATGAGTGCCCATTTGTGCCTGCTATCAGTGCAGCCTATCAGTGCTCATGAATGCTGCCTATCAGTGCTGCCTATCAGTGCTCACCAATGCTGCCTATCCGTGTCATCTATCATTGCTCATCAATGCTGCCTATCAGTGCCATCTATCATTGCTCATCAATGAAGCCTATCAGTGCCTTCTATCATTGCTCATCAATGCCACCTATCAGTGCAGTTGATCAGTGCTGCCTATCAGTGCCCATCAATGACACCTATCAGTGCCTCCTCATCACTGCAGCATATCAGTGGCCATTAATGCTGCCTATCAGTGCCCATCAGTGCTGCCTATCAGTGTCCATTAATGCAGCATATCAGTGGCCATTAATGCTGCCTATCAGTGCTGCCTATCAGTGTCCATTAATGTAGCATATCAGTGCCAATTAATGCTGCCTATCAGTGCCCATCAGTGCCACCTGACCTATCAGTGCCCATTAGTGCCTCCTATCAGTGATCATCAATGCCTGCCTTCTCAGCATGGCAATAAGCTGAGAACATCTCTCTCATGGAAGAGCTCAGTACCGCATTAATGGTTCACCCTCCATTCTCTCTCACAGGGGATAGGAGAGGAGAGGACAGGAGACAGGCGATCCGCTCATTCTCCCCACAATTCTCTCCTCCATGTGTGTTCTGCGGGAAGTCAAGTGTAACTGTGAAGCTAATGAGCTTACACTTCCCGCGGACTCCCAGAGTACACACACAGGAGAGGGGAGAAGGGCGAGCGGATCACCTGTCTCCTGTCCTCTCCCACCCCGTGTAAGAGAGAACGGAAGAGAAGGGAGAACTATTAATGCGGCTCTGAGCTCTTCCAAGAGAGAGATGCTCTCAGCTCATTGCCATGCAACTAGCAACCCCACTGGAGCCCCCCGACAGTGGCCGAATGCCAGGGCCCAGTTGCGACTGTTGCGACCCTGGTAATTCCGCCACTGATTGAACTAAGTACTGCACACGTTGGCTACTAGATGAAGATGACTATCTCTAATTTATATTACGTGTACGTAGTGTCACACACCTGGTGATGGAATCTGTCTTATGCAGAGAACAACCACTCTCCTTGCTACAAAGGCCAGTTATAGGTGATTGTTTGGTAGGTTTCTTAGAATCGTACCTAAGGTCAAATCGTCCCAACCATTTTTCTTAGGGGCTCAGGCTAAGTCAGCAACTGGTGGGTGTGCGGTACAAAAGGAGCAGACAGAAGAGTAGTCAAAGTCCAAGCAGAAGTCATAATCAGGCGGACAGCAGAGGTACCAGGGATCAAACAGAAGAGTGGTCGTGGGTAGCCGGGGGTCGGTGCAGGCAGGAATCAAGCAGGTCAGGGAACAGGATCAAAACAACAGGAACAGAGCTGTTGCTCACAGGTACACTATACGCTGTAGAATGGACAGCACTGACTGCTGGGTGCTGTCCACTTAAATAGGGCTGTTTGGCACCAATGCCGGTGCATACGCGCACAGGCGCCCGCACACGCTACGAGCGCCCGCACACTGGCCTCCAGACCCGGTTTCCATGGGCAACAGTGGTTCCCTGACACGTAGGTTGCACCAACATTTTTTACAAACTGACAGCTGAAAGAAGATGAACATTTAAGAGACAAATTGTAGTGTGACCTAATGTCTATGGTTTATGTACTTTAAGTTGTTATTAAGTGCATTACATGAATACAGTATTTTCTCTATGGAGTCTTTACAGAAAAGTTTTTGTTTCTCTGAATTGATTAATTGTGTCTATCCTCCCTGCTCTCATTGCACCTCATGGCCACCACTCACTTCTGCACCCATCACACCTCCCATCTCTGCATCCCCTTGTCCTCCATTTGCCTCTGCACCCCATCATCCACCATTAGCTTATGCAATCCCTCAACCACCCTCAACCCCCTTATCCACTACTCACCTCTGCACCCCCTCATCTAAAGCTCACCTCTTCACCCCCCTAGTCTGCAAGTCACATCTCCACCCCACCATTCCAGAGCTTGC
The DNA here is from genome assembly GCA_018402905.1 of Glandirana rugosa. Classification (NCBI taxonomy): domain Eukaryota; kingdom Metazoa; phylum Chordata; class Amphibia; order Anura; family Ranidae; genus Glandirana; species Glandirana rugosa. The sequence continues at coordinate 3,738,215 of BLSH010466543.1, read as the reverse complement.
CTCACCACAATCCTTATTCACGGCTCACCTTTGCTTTGTCTTGTGCACTGCTTCCCTCTGAACTATCTCACCCACCAATCACCCCACTCTGAAATGATGCAGCACTCTGCCCCCATCCCTTTACACTCACATACAATGTAGACTCCTGCCCCCCTTCCTCATGCTCATAACAATGCTACCCAGTGCTCCCTTTCTCTACACTCATAAAAAATACAGACCCCTGTTTTCCTGCTCCTCACACTCATAAACAATGTAGCCTCCCCACATGCAAATTGCAGCCTCCGAGCCCCCTCTTATACACAACACAGCCCCCCTGCCTCTTTTCCTTACAGGTAGGAGTGGTCACTTGTGGTGCAGGACCAGGAAGGATGTGTCCTTGTATAGCACGCCTGTTCCTGCTTGGAGCTTGTATTTTTCAAAATGGATCTGGGAGACAGTGACATGGCTTCTCCAGAACAGGCTAGCATGTACATTTTTGATAGCAAGATCTGTGCGCTGAAGACTAACAGCACCCATAGTAGATAGTATCTATCATGTAACCATCTTCCATTAATTATGGCCCTTTACTATGCCAAGTTCTTATAACAGTTCCACTTAGAACAGTATAGTTTCACCCTTACACTGGTAATCTACCTAGTCTTTCTTACTTGGTGAACTAATCCTTCCTTCTGCAGAAGACGTACTGTAAATCAAACTCATTGAGCAAGATCTAATGATATAAATATATTTTATTACATGCAACACATAGTTACTGAATGGGTTATTCAGTGGAAATTATTATAACTCAATGTGGTTGATTTACAAAACAGCAAATATACTGTCCACTTTGCAAGGGCAGTTGCTCTCATTTTCCCCAAAGCTTTAGTGAATGTGGTGAAGCTCTGTTCTGCTTTTCATCATCCAACCGTGTGCAAGCAAAAATTATATTTTTTTAATTTTCCATGCACCATATCGGGTATTCTTTATAAAGTGAAGCATCACTGCAGAGACTGGAGAACATTAGTGTAACTGCACTTGCAAAGTGCACAGTCTATTTGCCTTAATAAATCTACACCTATATGTCATTCTTGAGCTCTGTGTTTATCACATATCACAATATCTCTTTTAAAAGCGTTCACCCCTGAAGCGCCACTGAAAATCGGCAGATTCGGGGGCATGGCTGAGCAGCGAATGTAGACGGTTGCATCTGTCCTGAGCCCCACTGAGACTCAGTGCAAACATCCTGAACTCTCTGTCTACCTCGCTCGTTCTCACCCCAGCTAACCAGTGATATACACCCACCTTCGGTGCTGGGGCTACCGATACCGGATTCCTGTGACCAGCGTGTCGAAGAGATCCAAGGAGAATCGAGCCCTTGTGGAGGAGCTCAACCAAGATGGCACTTGGGCACAGAGATCCAGCAAGGAAAAATATAAAGAGGCTGCTCAAAAGCTCTTCGCTCGATCAGCTCCCAAAGACCACTTGTCATCCTCCACTATCTACATGGATGCCACAGAGCCTCCTCCTGAAGCGGATGATACTGTTCCCTTGGAGGATGGAGCCGGATCGCCCCCTGTGTGGAACACAGTGAGTACTCCTGGGGACATTTTCGCTATGCCAGCTGTGTCACATGCAGATGCAGAGGGAGCACAGCCTACCCTGAGATATATATTCTCTGCGATTACCTCATGTAACATGTCCATCTGTGCACTCACAAATAAGAAATGAATTGCGTGAAGGCTGAAATCTTGTTTGTAAGACAGGACATGGAGAAGCTGAGGGACCGCACTTCTGCATTGGAGGGCCGAGTAAGCACTATAGAGGATGACATGGAGCCCATGCAAAGGGATCTAAAATATAACTGCCATCTCACTGCATAGCATGCAGGGCACATTGATGAACTTGAAAACAGAATGAGACGCAATAATGTGCGGGCCCTGGGCATTCCGGAATGGGTTGAGGGTAAGAAACCTGTGGAGTTTATAGAGCAGTGGCTCATGGCCACCTTTGGAAAAGAGGCCTTCTCACCCTTATTTGCAGTTGGGAGGACTCAGAGTCCCTTCACGTCCTCTGCTCCGGGCAATCATCCGAGACCATTCCTATTTAAACTGCTGAATTTCATATAGGATAGGGATGCTATACTCTAAGGCCAGAAGCATAGGAGACAACATGAGGATTGATAACTCTAAGATCTCGCTGTTCCCAGACTTTTCAGTAGAATTGAAAAAAACTGTGCAAAATTTATGGAAGTAAAGAAAAGACTACAGGATCTTAATTTGAAATACGCCATTGTTTACCCTGCTCACCTCTGGGTGGTCGCACTAGGGGAAGTTCACTTTTTTGACAGACCAACCAATGCTATGCAATGGCTAGAACAGGAGGAGAGAGCAATACGAGCGGCTGCCTGACAGCTGGGAGGATCAGAATTTTTGCTTGAAGGGGCAACCCACAGACCCGGTCTAGATGTGCTCATAATAACTGTTTACGTTTTTTCAAGGTGAAGTGGATAATGGAGTGCACTGAACTCTTCTATACGGTGGTGTATGTAACCCACTCTGCTGGAGTGAAACCCGTTACCAACACGTGACATTTCCACTGCTGCCCCCCTCATGGAAAATTCATGGGAACTGTTAACTGTCCAAGTTTGCTGGACTGAAGCTCGGTTGGCTTCACTTTTTTCTGTTCTTTTTGTTTTTCTAAATGAGGCTGTACCCTGGAATTGTTCTGACTCAACCCACTCTGCCCCATCAGCAAAACATGCATGAATCGATGCAACTGCCCTTAAACTGAACTTGTCTTGGAAAGTTTACTACTATGCAACTGTTTCTGCCAATTTCCACACAGGCTTGCACCTGCTGGTATATGGCCAGTACCTGGTAAATTTATATAATCACAACCAACCATGGCGTCGGTGCTAAAAATATTGTCTTGTAATGCAAGAGGTCTTGGAAGTCCTATAAAAAAACTGGTGGTACTCCGGACTCTAAAGCAATCAGTTGCTGGTGTTATATGTCTGCAAGAGACTAATTTCTCCCCTGACTCAATGCCCAGTATATCTCCCAGACTATACCCTAACCAATACCATTTAATATACTCTACGTACGCTCGCGGCGTGAGTATACTAGTACGAAAGGATGTACAATTCTCTTGCACGCAGATGACTACCGACCCTGTGGGTAGATATGTCTTTTTGTTATGTAATATCTCTGGTTTTGCGGTGCATACTGTCTGGGATATATATCCCACCCCATTTTCGTCCGAGCTCCTCAAGAAGTTGACGGGTTTCATGGCTCATTTCCCTGACATCCCACTGTTAGCAGTGGGCAATTTCAACAACTACCTAGACTATAAACTAGACAAATTACCCCGACTCACTCGCGCCTCCACCGATGGAGGAGACACCACGCCATGCTTGGGGAGCTCAGACTGACGGACGTCTGGAGATTAAAATATCCAGAGGGTAAAAAATGTTCATGCCACTCAGCCACCTATGGTGGCCTATCTAGAATAGACTTAGGTCTAAGTAATCATTTAATGCTTCCCTTAATTACCTTCCCGGGATATGCAAACAGACACATCTCCGAACATTCCCCTTTTTTGGCTATGTTATCCCTATCTACAACCCATGGAAAGATGTGCTGAAAACTGAATCCCTTTTTGCTGTCACTATTCCCGGAGCCAGAACCTACACCTGCTTTATTAAATCTCTTTTTTAGATCCAATATAAACTCAGCAAGCTTAGGGATAGTATGGGATTCAGCTAAGGCATACCTCAGAGGGCAATTTATTAAAAACATCACCCACATTAAATCTGACACTAAAGCATGGGATGGAACAGAAAGTATGTCAGGAAGTTGAAAGGGCAGAGGACACATATATATCAAACCCAACTGACGAAACTAGGAGAGCCTGGCTGGAAACCCAATACCTGTCCAAACAACTAGAACTACAGCTGGTGGAGAACAAACGCATTTTCCTGCAGCCGTCACATTTTGAAGAGGGGGAGGCCACTGGGGACATGCTGGCTATTCTGGCGTGGACTCAACAGTCCGAGTCCTCCATCTCTGCGATCCGTGATGGACGGGTTCTCCTTCGGACCCAAACATCAGAGATAATTGACATACTCTGTTCATTTTACACAGAAGTTTATACCTCAAAGGTACAACCCACTGATACAGAGATCGAAAACTTTCTAGATACTTGTGATCTGCCACACTTGTCAGGTCAAAATGTTAGATGTCCCGTTAACAGAATCGGAACTAGCATTGGCATTAGCACAAACTCACAATAATAAGGCCCCAGGCGTGGACAGCTTGCTGTCAGAGGTTTACAAGAGTATGCAGACACATTATTACCTACACTCATGAAAGTTTATGAGGAAGCATTCCAAATGGGGACACTACCCCCTTCCGTGAATGAGGCTATAATTGTAGTGCCTTTAAAACCAGGAAAGGAAGCGAGTCTACCAGACTCATATAGGCCTATATCTCCCCTCACAGCAGATATCAAACTGCTGGCAGGGTCCTAGTGAATAGACTAACTGCAGCTATTCAGAAATGAGTGCATAGGGACCAATTGGGATTTATTCCCACTATATCCACAGCTCAGAATCTTAGAAGGCTTTTCCTGAACCTACAGCTACCAGTGGACAACCAAGGTATCCAAGCCATTTTTTTGCTGGACACAGCTAAGGCCTTCGATAGCATTGAGTGGCCTTACCTGTGGAAGGTGTTAGAATGCATATATCAGATGGATTAAATTACTCTACGCTAACCCCACAGCTAGGCTTAGGATAAATGGTGAGCTGTCAGAATCTTTTACACTACACAGGGGGACCAGACAGCGGTGTCCTCTGTTGCCCCTGCTGTTTACCCTAGCACTGGAGCCACTTGCTCAGGGCCATTTTTAAGGCAGGGCAAAAGGAGCACCTGCCCTGGGCCCTGTCATTATTGTGGGGCCCAAAGCAGCTGCCTCATACTTGCCAACTATCCTGGTTTAAATTCCCTTGTCCCTTAAAGTTTTAGTCCCGTGCTGTGTCCCAATATCTAAGTATGAAGTGCTGCTACTAATGCTACCCAGCTCTGCCCTATTGTTGTGTACAGATGACTCACCTGCAGACCCCGTGTTTACATGTAAATAATTGGGATTGATATGTAAATCAAAGGCGGCATTCATATATAAATATTGGTGGCCGGCGGCATTGAAATGTAAATAGAGGCTTGAAAGTCCTGCCTGCAACTGTGGTCATTAATCCTAACATCAGCCTGTTCTGAAAAGGTAAGCAAATTGGTGTGCGGGGGAGGGGGTAGTGTGGGGTGTGCAGAATTTGGCAGAGAAGGAATTACAGTTTGGGGTGCACATGTGAGCAAGGAGCGGATGTATAGAGGTAATTAAGGTGGGTGCAAAGATGAGAAGAGGAGGCAGGTAGAGATAAAGGGGGAGGGTTGGAGTGGAGAGGATGGGGAGGTTTGGGGAGCAGAGATTAACAGGGGTTTTAGGAGGCAAAGGTGTATTGACAGGGTAGATAAAGATGTTGGTCACGTGTAGGACAGCCCATTCATTTCAATGGACTGCTCTATGCTCTAGAAATGTGGAACAATAATCCCTAACTCTTTTTCAAAATCACACGGTGTCACGGCACATGTCACCAGATGTGTGAGGGTGTCATTAACAATTATGGCACTGCTGTGTATCTGCTAAAGGGCAGCACGGTTCTGTGGTGTCAGGAAATCAACTTTGCGTTTCCCAGTCCATGGTGTGCAGGCAGTGAGGAGATGATGTGCTGTAAACTTTAGCAACCAATCAAAGAGCAGTAATCATGTTCAGTAACCTTTAGCAACCAATCAGTGAGCAGTAATGATGTGCAGTAACCTATAGCAACCAATCAGTGAGCAGTAATGTTGTGCAGTAGCCTCTAGCAACCAATCAGTGAGCAGTATTGATGTACAGTAATCTCTAGCAACCAATCAACAAGCAGAAATCACGTACTGTAACCTCTAGCAACTAATCAGTGAGCTGTAATGTGTGCTATAACCTAACCTCTAGCAACCAGTCAGTAAGCAGTAATGATATGCTGTAACCTCTGGTAACCAATTGCAATTGATGCCTGATCTGATTCAGTAGACTGATTTTGAGTCTAGCTGCTATTTATTGTATGTCTCAGAGCAGGTGGAGAGCGAAATTTTATGGGGGCCCAAGAAAATGTTTGCCCAGGGTGCAATCAATATAAAAGACGGCCCTGCACTTGGTGCTAGGATATGAACAGACCCGGGTATAGTAGGCTTTATACGTAGCACAGGGACAGATACCGTCTCGTTATGCACAGATGACACTTCACTATATCTGGGGGTTACCCAAATACGTTAAAAAACGTTATGACCCTTATAGAAACCTTTGGGACCTTATCAGGATTCTCTATCAATTGGAGTAAGTCTGTTCTAATGCCCCTAGACATTCTGAATGCTCCCATACCGCAATGTGCTCAGATGGTACAGATGTGTGTACTTGTGTATACAGATCACACCTGACCTGTCACAATTTTTGGCAACTAATTTAGCCCCTCTACTTTGTAAATTTAGAGACAAATGCACGGCATGGTGTAAACTCCCATTGTCAGTAGTTGGAAGAATTAATCTCATAAAAATTGTCTGGACACCCCAGCTGCTGTACATATTCAACAATTCGCCAATTTGGATATCCCGTACATGGTTCCTTAAAATAGACGACCAGTTTAGGGAATTAAACTGGCGTAAGAAAATAGCACAGACTAGCCTTACAACATTGCAATATGGAAAGGACCAAGGGGAACTAGCAGTGCCACATTCTAGAGCATATTACCTTGCCACCCAGATACAACAACTAGGGGGATGGGGCTTAGTAGATGTGACAGACCCCATACATAGGCTCTTAATTCCTTCAGGAGAGGACATTTCTGCCTTTGCATGTTTAGAAGCGGGATTCATGCACTTAGATCCTAAGGCCCCTACCATACTTCTTCTAAAAACATTATGGGTATATGCGAAAAAGATGTTGGGGATAAAAGACTTACTGAACCATACACCTGTGTGGCATAACCTAAATTATAAGGAGATATTGAAGCTGTCAGGATTTCAGGACTGGGAAAAATCAGGCCTACGATATATGGCCCAGCTGTACCGAGATCAACATCTTAAATTCTTTATGGAATTACAGACAGAGTTTGGCTTTCATCGTAACCAATTCTTTAAATACCCGCAGCTAAGACATGCTCTCCAGTCCCAGGCCTGATACACCCAACTGACACTAACTGACCATACTATTACCCAGGAGATTATCTTGAAAAAAGGTAAAAAAGGCATGATTTCCAGGAGTTATAGTATTCTTGCTAACGCCCTCCAAGACTCGTCTAAACTACATTGCAGACACAAATGGGAAAATGATCTGGGTCCCATAGACGGTGACATATGGAATCTCTGCCTTACCTCTGCACCATTGGTATCTGTGTCAGCATCCCAAAAACTTTCGTATTTATATCTTCTACATAGAGTATACAGAGCTCCTATTCAACTGCATAAATGGGGAAACCGGGATACCCCAGTGCGCCCAAAATGTGAGAGAGATCATGGAGACCTTCTACATATGATGTGGAAGTGTCCCAAATTACACCGGTACTGGCCCGAGATTCTGAATGTGATCTCACAGGTTTATTCATTCAGGATACCCAGAACTCCTGTTATGTGCTTGTTGGGGTCCCTGGACAAGGAAATGTTGTCTCCGCAAGCACATACGGCAAATATAGGCCTACTGTACATAGCTTGAAAGCTCATAGCCCAATATTGGATTGGACCCAGGGTTCCCACCAGGTGCCAATGGGTGGAACAAGTAAATAAAATACTGATATGTAAAAGCTAACCTACCAACACAGAAAAGCCTCAAAAACAATGTACTCATTGTGGCAACCATGGCTAGACGTTTTTGGTCTAGCTCCTCACCAATTAATAAGGGACAGACTTCTTTAGGGATAACAGGCACTCTTAATATGAGATACTAGCTAAGAAGATGTTAATGTTAGCATCTCTTAGGTCCTGCTGTTCTAAGTGGGTCACGGCCTCAATTTTTTTTCCTTCTTTTTTCTTTCTGTTTACTGTTTTCTTGGTTTGGTTCTGAAGAAACTACATACATATAGCATTACATGAATAACCAAAAACCTGAAATATATGTTTTTAAATGCAAACTGTTAACAGGCGGAGATGTATGATATGAAAAACAATGTTTGAGACGTGTTGAACCTATGTGCCTGAACATCTCTGTCAACAATTTTATATGTTGCACATTGATCTGTATTTTGCTATATGAAAATAAAAATCTTTTCTGATTTAAAAAAAAAAAAAAAAGAAAATCGTCAGATTTTACCGAATAGTACAGAGGCTACCAAGCACAATCCCAAGTGCACCAACATTTAAGGCTTAGTCTAGGGGATGTCTCGTTAGGGTTTATTGCTGAAGAACTTCAACATGAGAAATGTTTAGGGTCACAGGATACTCCAAAATGACCAGTAATCACAGTAGAAGGATTAACTTTTCTGTAATCTTCCCAAGAGCAGCTTTCCTGGGGTGTAGCCAGGAGCTAGCTAAGATTGACTGAGCTGTCAGGGGACACTCTGCAGCACTTTCTACAACACAGTTGTTCACTCTAGTGTTCAGCCTTGAACCAATGTCATCATGTCCTGAAGCAGAGTGGAGCAAAGGGGCATGTAATCCGAAGAGCTGTGTTTACACTGGGATCGAACTGCCATGGACTGCAAATGCAAGCTGGCTGGAAAGGGAGAACAGAATGCTGGGAGAGGCAATGTAAAGCCTGTGGGAAGGCAGGATCGCTCTCTTGGGACCGTGGCCTGGATCTGCAAGCAGTGACTCGGACTGTAGACTGTGCTGCGGCCGAGTTGCAGCCTGTGCTACAGAGAGAGGGAGTCAGCACAAGCGGGTACAAGTGCATCAGCTGCCTGCAACACATGATCGTTCGGTGGGAGCCTGGAGGCCACCTTCCTCACATCCACTTCAGATCCAGCTGGATGGTAGTGCAGTGCAACATGGAGTTGAGCGCTGTCCCTTGAGCAAGATTTTACAGAGGCCTGCTGCAGGGCCCTCACGCCACTCTCCAAAACCAGAGGTCGCTGAGATTGGTGAGCGGGCACTTGCCCATTCTTGTTACACCAAAGGACGCTGCATGCAGACACCATTACCTTATTCACTCCACCAAGCCCTGTAAGGGGACCAGTGCTACACTTTCTTTCACACTGAGAGAACTGAGTGTCCATCTTACTTTCCAGGATACAATTTGCCCATCTTTGAAGAGATAGCTGAAGACTCTAGCCTTTCTCTTCAAAGGACTACAGAATATTCCCCCCCCCCCTTCCCTCCACAAGGGATAAGAACATTTGGTGCCTACCTGTGACCAAGGACTCTACTTGTTAAATAATAGGGATAAGGACTCTAGAGTGCTTAATGTGAATTTAGAGTTTATACATTACGGGAACTGTGATGTTAGGAGAATAAAGGGAGAGGTTTGACAGGAGTCTGAACTTTCCTCTACCCTTTTTTTATACAGGGTTAAAGCGGAGTTCCACCCACATAATTTTTTTTTTGGCATCCATTCTGTCCATTAGGCAATAGATTAGAAATCCAATAGTTATCTTTCAATCAGGTTATTATTCCATTTTCTTTATTTACTTATAAATCCGTTTACCTCTTCCCTAATAGTTTCCATCTTAGTTGTGGGCATGTGAAGCCCATTCGCACCCTCCTTGCATCTCTTCCTGGAAGAGGTGCTTGCCGGGTAACCAGCATGCACCTCCCGATCTCGCGCATGCGCACTGCACCGGCAGCCGTATTGCAGAGTCAGTCTGGAAATAACGTAATTTTTACCACAGGGATGCCCAATGACTCCTGGGAAAAGATGACTCACATTTCCCAGGAGCACAGGCGACAGAGGAAGTAATGCAGAGTGCAGCGGAGCCAGAAGTGGCAGATTACAAGCCACCACCTAGCAACAGCGAACTTCTGGTAAGTAAAAACTTTTTTTTACTGCAAATCTTTTTTTTAATATCAAAAGGACTGGGAAAATGTAAAAAAAAATTTTGAGGGTGGAGCTCCGCTTTAAATTCTGTTGGTTATACGTTCTTGAAGTGTTCTACTTGTCTGTTTCTTAATTGGCTTTGCCACAAGCTTATTAACCATGTCTTATCTATTGCATGTTACAAATTCTCTGTTGCTGAATTCATTGCCATTAATCTGCCAGTAAACGGATCCAACTGGTTTACTGTCATGTACCTGGTGTTCAAGTCTGACTTTTGCAGGGGACAACATCTCTTACGGCCCTGGTTCGAGAACCCCTGGTAGTGGGGACAGGGAGTTCTGGAGCACAGGGGGTCACGAGGGCTGGACTTAGTCACTGGTGGTAGCTGAGAGTCCACTGGAACTCATGCAGACAGAAGAATGGTGATGCAGGCCGGGTCGGTAACAGGCTGGCAGTACAGTACAGAAGGATCAGGCAGGTGGATGGTCGGGTGCATGCAGGTTCGGCAACGTGCGAGCAGCAGAGGTACAGAGGAGCAGGCAAAGAGTAGTCATAGACAGGCCGGGGGTTAGGGTAGGCAGAAAGCAAACAAAGTCCAAGGAAAGCCGGGGTCGCAGATACAGGAAGTCTCTTCAGAGCAATACGCTGGGTCACAGGGTACAGGAAAGCTGTAGAACGAACAGCGCTTTCTGGTGCTGTCTGCTTAAATGGCCGCTATTGGCGCCATTGCCGGCGCATACGCATGCGCATAGGAGCACGCAAATGCGCATGAGCGTGCGAACGCACACGGGCACGTGCACACGCTACATGCACTCGCGCATAGGCGATCCAATGGCCCGGAATGATTCCTTACATTACTTTGCATGTGTGTGTCTTTAAATTCCTTTGTCTATAACAGAAATGTCAGAACCCAGAGTGTCAGAAGTGTCGGAGGACTTGCAAGGTCAAGGCAATCAGTGGGGTAGCGCTACAGGGGGGTCACATGGTATGGCTAGTATGTCAACTGCACTGCAACAACAGTCCAAAAAGTCCCAGTGAAGTCTTTACTCACAATGTCCCAGGAGCAGTTTTCCACCTAGCATTATCAGGCAAATCCTCTATCAAGGAAATAATGATCCCTTCTTCAGTCCAGGACTCAGAGACAAGGTCGTTCAGCGAGGGTGCTTCTTTAGCAAATATTTTCAGGCCCTCAGCCCAATATCCACTGAGGCCCAGATAGCAATCTCTTGTCTCTCTGGCTATGTTCCACAGCCACAATGCTATGCTTTGCAGCCATGGAAGAAATTATACCCATGTTGAACAAGACCCATTCAAGTGAATAGCGCTGCTCTGTAATTGCCCACCCAATTGCTTGCAAACCACATGAGTGCAGTGCTTTAATGTGGGGTTAAAGCAGGTGGTGAGGAGGCAATATACCTCCTTGCTGCCTGTCAAATGTTCTCTGAACAGCTGACTGCTTTTTAGCGAGCAAAGCACATGTGGATGAGTCCTTCATTTTTTTTAATTATTTTTTAGAATTTCTGTTTTTTTAAACATTTTTTTGGAATTCTATTTTTTTTAACTTTCCTTTTGGGGGGCTTTGATAAAATATCAGACTCCTGATGTTTTACTTATGAGACAGAGAAAGAATCTAATAACAGAGATTCCCCAGTTCCTTTCTCTGCAGCCTCAACTGCACTGGACAATAAATTAATGGGAAGTGCTCTGTGCTGAGCGGCTTCCTGTTCATTTAGATATTAGAACCAATCCCCCTGCAGTGCAGCCTCTAGGCAGGTAGAGGTTACTGCTGCTCCAGCGGGAAGTTAGGGGTTAACTGCACTTCCGTGTTTTTCTTGGCAGGTGTTTCTTGGGTCTGACCCTCCGGTCCCGTGTGCTATAAAAAGGACAAGGGGCCCAGCTCCAGGCATGTGGGATAACCTTCACACACTCAAATAGGGGTATTCTACCTGAATCTGTTGCCGAAGTCTGAATGACCTGTGTCCTGCTGAAGCTGGAGCTAAAACCTAGACATGGACTGCTGGGGCAGCCACACTCCTGTAGCTAGGAATTAGGGATGTTAGGGAATGTTTGCACTTTATCTTGGACTGTCAATTGTCATTGTCATAATGTTAATTTATTCTCTAAGTAAAGCTTTTTAAACTTTGCATTTGCCTGGTCTAAAGTTACTGAAGGGGTACGCTGAAAGTAATCATTACATATAGTCTACAGCTCAGGTCACTAAACACATTGGGGTATAAAGACATCAGTACAAAGAGTTCATACAATGTGACGAAACAAGTGGTTAACATGGGTGATAAAGGTTTCCCTAGCAGCCTGTTAGGCATGTACATGTGGCTGGTGCAGCAAGGGAGTTTTTGGCACTCCTTTGGCAGCAATCTTTTTCCCATAGCAATGGGGGAAGATCTGCATTGCCGGGCCCTCATCCTGTGCACAAATACAGAAGACAAGGAGTTAAGTGATGTGCATGAATTGAGTCCGCGATAGGTGCACAGCGGGACACCATACCTTTACTGGGAGTGACGTATCAGTGATACTATGGACAGGTGGAGTGGGCATTGGCTCTTTGTGTCCCATCTAAATGCACAAGTGACTGTGTTGGTGTATATGACATAAAGATAATTTACTAGAGTTCATTAATTTTTGTTATCTACCGGGTCTTGATCGTGGTTAAAGTAAATGTACCCCATGTGTATAGCAGTGAACCTGAACAAAGTGCCTAGCGTAGCCCAGAAGAACCCACCCTGGGGTAGGCCTCTCATGTGACACTGGCTTGGTCGGTCGGGAGGACATGACCCGGGTCCGAAGTAGTCAAATTTTCCCCAGACCCGTGGACAGTTTATCCTCCCGACCGACATGACAGAACGTTGAGGATACCCAGGAGAACGTCATGACGGCAGAAAGAGGGAGGTCAAACACCCGTCCAGTACCACTGTCTCACCAGCAGTTCAGGGAGTACAAGGGGGAGGAACAACCCACGGTTCGGTCACAGTGTACTCTCCGGATGGGGTCCCACCCAAGAAGACCCGATGCGATCCGTGAAACAAGTCCAAGTGACGATATGTGTACCCCATGTAAATGAAATTGGTG
>BLSH010466543.1:3697607-3708788 GCA_018402905.1 Glandirana rugosa | reverse complement strand
CGATGGTCGTACAAGGGGAGTTGTATGAGCAGACTAGAAAACTTGGTTGTACCAACAATCGCTTATACGACCGTTGTATCGTGTGTACAGAGCAGTTGGTACAACAAAGTTGTATTGTGCAAAACACGCATGCTCCGAAGTCAGGAACGGCCAGATGCTAATTACATGCACCTGAACGTTCTTTCTGTGGTCGTACGATCGTGTAGTGCAGTCAGTATGCAAGTTACATTATGCAACATACGATTTGAGACGATCGTACGTACGATTGTCGTCCCGTGTGTACGAGGCATTAGTCTCTGAACATCTGGAGTGAGATGTGGTGATGTTACTACTGGGGTTGACTAAAACTGGAGAGTGCAAAACCTGGTGCATCTGTGCATGGTAACCAATCCGCTTCTAGCTTCAGCTTGTTCAATTAAATTCTGATAAAAATAACCTGGAAGCTGATTGGTTTCTATGCGGCTGCACCAGATTTTGCACTCTCAAGTTTTAGTAAATCAACCCCATTGTGCTGCTCAATTTTCTCCCTGCTGGTGGTTTTGACAAGATTAACCACTTGCCCACTGGAAGATTTACCCCTCTTCCTTACCAGGCCATTATTTTGTGACACAGCACTGCGTTACTTTAACTTAAAATGTTTGTCCATTTTCCCCACAAATAGAGCTTTCTTTTGGTGGTATTTGATCACCGCTACATTTTGTATTTTTGCGACAATTTTGATAAAAAAGAAAAACACAATATTTTTTACTTTCTGCTATAAAACATATCCAATAAAAAATGTAAAAAATCTAATTTCTTCATAAATTTAGGTCAATATATATTCTGCTACATATTTTTTGTATAAAAAAAAAACAAATAAGTGTATATTGATTGGTTTGCACAAAGGTTATAGCATCTACAAACTATGGGATATTTGTATTTATTTATTAATTTTTATTAGTAATGGCGGCGATCAGCAACTTATAGCGGGACTGCGATATTGCGGCGGACAAATTGGACACTAACTGACACTTTTGGGAACCAGTGACACTAATACAGTGATCAGTGCTAAAAATATGCACTGTCAATGTACTAATGACACTGGTTGGGAAGGGGTTAAACATCAGGGGCAATCAAAGGGTTAAATGTGTGCCTAGCTGGTGTTTTTTTTTACTGTGGGGAGGTGCTTGTACTAGGGGAAGACATGGATCCATATCCCTGCTTTGCAGAGACACAGGATCCATGTCTTCCCTCCTGACAGAACGGCAATCTGCTTTGTTCACATAGGCAGACTACCATTCTGCCTTTGTACCGAATGATCAGCGGGTGCTCGCCCATCAGCTCCCACTGTGAATAATCACAGTGGGAGTGAGCCAAGGGCGGCACACACTAGCACCTACTACCCGGAAGTGCAGCATCACACACACATATATATATATATATACACACGTGATCCTGCACACAGCAGCTACCCTGTAGCAGTAAAACCACTATAGGGCGGTCATTAAGCAAAGCCCTGCCTCTACCAAGATGACCACCTCCACACAGAGGCAGAACTTAGCTAGGTAAGTCGAAAATGTGAAAAGATCAACCGCATGAAGACCACATGCAACATTAATGACTAGCCCTTTGTCCTCTGCCTGCCTATTTTGAGCACAGCTTTGAGAACTTATTTTCTCTTTAGACATCATTGTACACAATGGCTGCTCTGGCATTATTGACAGTAATTAGTCATATACATTGCCACCCTGTTTAGTACTGTAAAAGCTGGGCACTTTAGGAAGGTCCATATTTTTTTTACTTGATATGGTTTGAACATAGAAGACCACGTCACTTAGATCAAGTAGCACAGGTGTGTTGTGGAGGTGCATTGGGGCATCATTCAAAATGAACGGCACTGCAAATCACCAACACTTGCATGCTGCATGCACATTGCAGTAATGGTGCGTTTTACAGCTCATTACCACAGAATGCAGTTGTGAACAAGCCCTTAGACTGGCTATACACTATTTAATTATGGAAAAAGGTTTGTACGAATATTTATACAAATACTCAAATATGAAAATTCTTTGTACATTCAATGACTGTACGAATGTTGCTCGAAAGTACTTCAAAGTTTTATTTGCTTTTTACGTTCGATTACATTCCACATCACTGTGGTTGAAAACAAATATTGATTTGTTAATTACGACTAACGATTAGGAAATTGAATGAATGTTCTTAATGTAATTCTTAAGGTGGTACTAAACCCACTTCTTCATCTTTTACATACAGGTAAGCCTGTAATAAGGCTTCCCTGTAGGTACTGTGAATATATCCTAAACTTACACTGTTTAGGAGATATTTAGAGTGCATGCAGCCAGTGACGTCATCTTCAGAGCCCGTGCCTTAACCCTTTTGCTGCCAGAGCCATTTTTGCATTTTTTGCACACATGTTTAAAAAGTAATTTTAGGCCTGAAGATTACACGAAACCCCAAAACATTATATATTTTCTGAAAGCAGATACCCTAGAGAATAAAATAATGATAGTTTCAATTTTTTTATGTCACATGATATTACCGTAAAGGTCTAGGAAACGCAAAATTTCAGTAAAAAACACACTCACATGAATTATAGGGCAAACAAACACAATAAATTACCAACGTTTTTGGTAAAATATAAAAGACAAGCTTGCACCGAGAAAATAGATACCCAACATGGCAAACCTTAAATGTTTTTGCGCCCCGTGAAATGGCATCAAACTTCAGTACCCTACATTTTTTATAGGTGACGTTTCAGAAGCCCCTTATAGGAATCAATTTAGCGTTACGGAGGAGGTCTTGTGATAAATTATTGCTCTCACTCCGGAGTGCGTGGCAATATGTAACATGTGTATCGCAATCTATGTTTTCACAGTTAGGCGCCCCAACGCATGTATATACATTCGTGTGTGTCTATATGTGGGGATAGGGGGGCCTCAAATTTTTTTTGTGGGGGATTTTATGCGCTAGGGTGTAACTTTATTTTTTGCAAAAAAAATATATATTTTTAGGTAACTTTTAGGTAAAAGTCCCCTATGTGATGTTTATTAGGTGAGAGGTTCTCTTTTTTGAGCTATGCAGGGTCTAAAAGACCCTGCATGTCTTCCCTGTGCTCCACTAAATGTTTTGCAATGCAGATCGCATCATTTCCCAGCTGAGCTAGCCAGGGAATCGGAGAGCTTGACACGGAAGTGATGTCAGAGACGTCGCTTTCTGGGTCACACAAAGAAGGGGAGGAGAGCGGACCTGTATCTGCTCTTCTCCTTCCCCTCCAGCCGCCACTACCCGCCATGATGGTCCCGGGCCCGCAGATAGGCAAGCATGGTCGGGGCACACGCAGGGGTGTATGAGATAGATCGGGCGGCCACGGCTGCAGCCACCAGATTGCATGTAATAGCCCCCGCCGTTAGGTCCGTATGTCTGGCGGTGAAAGGGTTAAATGCGCGGGAGTGACAGCAAAGCACCCCCGGCCACTCATGTAGCTGGAGGTCGCAAACCCGTAGGGAAGACCGGGTGAAGATGGAAGTCCTCTTAGCGATGACAGCGCAAGCCTGGAAGGATTTGTTTTAAGGAAAATCAAAGATGCATACTAGCACATTATGACATTGCCTTGCAGGGGATTTTTTATTTTCTTTAACTGCAGTTTACTAACGTTTTAATATATAGTCAACTTTAGAGTAATTGTCATTAAAGATAACTTCAACCCTTCCTACAATTGGCAAGAGAGAATTTTAGCTACTCTCTAAGCTCAATGGGGTTGATTTACTAAAATTGGAGAGTGAGAAATCTGGTACAGCTCTGCAGTGCACAGAAACCAGTCAGCCTCCTGTTTTTTTTTGTCAAAGCTTAAAGGGGTTGTAAAGTCAGAAGTTTTTTATTTTAATGCATTCTATGCATTAAGATAAAAAAACAACCTTCTGTGTGTAGCAGCCTCCCGAGCACCCACTATTATTTACCTGAGCCCCTTCACTCTCCAGCGATGTCCACGATCCCCTCAGCCGTCCAGTACACTCCTGCTGATTAGCTGAGACACCGCAGTGGCACGATTGGCTCCCACGGCTGTCAATCAAAGTCTGTTAGCCAATCAGGAGAGAGAGGGGGCTCCGTGTATGAATGGATACATGGAGCTCTGATTCGGCTTGGGTGCCCCCATAGAGAGCTTCTGGCTGAGGGGGCACTCAAAGGAGGGAGGGGCCAGGGGCAGCAAAAAGGGACTTGAGAAGAGGAGGATCTGGGCTGCTCTGTGCAAAACCATTGCACAGAGGAGGTAAGTATAACATGTTTGTTATTTTTTTTTTTTTTTTAAATGAGCATTTACAATCACTTTAATTGAACAAGCTGAAGTTAAAAACGGAATGGCTACCATGCAAAGTTACATCAAATTTTACATTCTCCGGTTTTAGTAAATGAACCCCACTGCCTCAGTTGGAGCTCACACCTACTATCACTGGTGGCAACAGATTCCATAACTACCTGCATCAGGAAGATTCAGAGATTTTCTTCTGCAGCTTCTCATCATTGTAACCCATATTGGAGAATATCAGAAATACATGCATATTATTAAAATAAAAATGCAAATCAATTGACCTAAGTGCAATAATTTAAATCACTGTATGTAATGACCTTGTCTTACCTTTCCAATGTAGAAATGGTATTTGAATATTTCTTGGAAGCATAAACATAATCAGCATGATATTTTCTACGCTACTTGTAAGGAAGTGAGAATATGTTCTCTCTAGCCTGTGGCTCTGATCTAACAAGGGCTGATAATAAAAACCAGAGATAATGACAATTCAGTTTGTGTTGTTTTACCTAAAGCACATTCATTTCTGGTATGTAATTAACATACCGAGTGGATTTGCAATGAAGCAGATAATGCACTATCCAGAAGTCCCTAATACTAGGTTAATTAAAATGTAAATTCCACAATCATGATGCTAAATCAAAGCTTGTCATCAGTTGTGTCCTCAGTGGCTACTACTGTAGCTACCTGATATGCAGAGCATTGGATTGTTAAATCAGAATCTTACATTTCGTGAAATATCAAACAAAAAGTCTGTTCACTAAGAGGTGAAGAAAAAGACTACTTTTTTAATCCAGTTATTTCTACTAAGCACATATTTTTGGTTATGATTGCAATGATTACATTAATGCTATGATTGGTATTTCATATTATTGTATTAAATATTCTAAATTGAAGGTAAGACACTAGAGGGAACACAAATTTAATGTGCAGTTATTCTGCCTCTCTTTTTACAAATGTTCATATAGGATATCGGCCACAAAGGGAGCGCATTATTTCCAATCAATCGACCAAATTTTAAAAAAAAATGGTATAGCACAACTGCTGTGTAGCAGTGCAAATCAGGAAGAAGAGCCTATATATGTAATGATTTAATATGGCAGCCCCCATGCACATACTGTATAGAGTTACAAGCTATACATAGAATAGGTTTTTAAAAAACATTAACAACATTAACATATAGTACATTTTTTTTTTTTTTTAATCAGAAGGAAAATTTTATTGTACAAAATCGTCACAAAGTACAGACAACCAGAGTAGGGAGTAGGATCAAAACTCTCCACAGTATAAACAATGGATTGGTAAATGTACATTTACAGAAATTCATTCAGCATATAGTGTCTGTGCATAACAGCAATGTATATGTTCTATTTGTACAATAAAGGATTCAAAGTTGTTATATTCCGAGATAAGAACAAAAAGAACAACAATAAATAAACAAATTAACTTATATGGTACGTTTCATCTTGTCAGATAGTAGTGTAACACTATTGGCTATCTTATCACCAGGATCCATTGTCATCATCTGTATATGCAAAGGGTTTTTACAGATTTGCAGCTAAAGTTCTCCCCGTCCATCCCTCTACATTTGGAACAATCTATCACAGACAAACTTGGGCAGAGCAACCGCCTTGGTGTCCATCCTTTCCTGACATTTTAGTAAATTTGCTATGTGCACTTCTATGCTGATAGGTATTCTTCTCCTTAATCAAAATGTCATTAACCTGTTGAATCCATTGGCCTAGTTGAGGTGCCTGAGGAGATATCCAATATCTCGCTAACAATTTCCTAGCTAGGTAGAACAGCCTGACCAATGCAATGTACGTATGTGGGGAGTAAAGTTCTTCCTCCAGACCCCCAAGCAAACAAATGGTCGGGTCTAGCTGTAGTTGTAGTTGATATAAGCTATTAATGGTTCTACCACCCCTTGCCAGTATCTTACTAATTTCGGGCATTTCCATAGTAGATGCAACAGGGTACCCTGGTGTAATTGGCACTTTTAACATAAGGGGAAGTCCCTTCTACCTCATTTGTGTAATTGCACAGGGGTTCTGTATACTCGGTGAAGAACAAAGAGATAATCTCTTTGCTGTGGACACAGACACAAGTGGACCAGTCGCCAAAATCTGTAGCCATCTATCCCCTCAATAGGGACAATTTCTGATTCCCATTTTTCTCTGCAAGGTAAAAGATCTGGGGCTTGTACGTGTGATAACAGGCATGCATGTATACCTTTTTTGTCTGATGTAGCCAAGACAGAGTTAAGAAAATCAGATTCATCCAACTTAAATACTGTACTTCTTTTCTACCTTGTATTCCCATGGCATGTTGCAGTTGTATGTACCTATAGTGGCTATTATGTACCCATGGGAATTCCAGTCTCGGTCTAGAGTCTTTAAGGTGGACCCCTTGAACAATTGTGAGTGATATTTAATGCCAGCCTCCCTAAATAGTGAGTGACCAGGAATTTTCCCTAATTCAGGGTAAGACCTATGGCGCCAGATAGGGGTACATTCTAGGAAACCAGTTATGCCCATTCTTGGGCAGTCTGATGAGACTTCTGGCAGCCCCATTTCCAACTGGGACATTGCCAAATATTCGTCGAGGGATTTAATCAGCAAAGTCCTGGAGGGGTCTAACATCCCCAGTAGGCCCCATCCAGAATGGTGCTGCAGCTGTGCGGCCAGAAAGTATGCAAAGGAGTGGGGGACAGCTGATCTTTGGGGTACTGTAGTGTGGTCAGTTTGATACGGGCCACTCCATTTTTCCAGATCAGTGCTCTGTCTTGGGAGTCTATACAGGCAAACCAATAGTGAGGTATCCAGACTGGGGCGTTATGCAGGATTTACAGGAGCTGATGAGTCCACCCCATTTTAATGAGATTTGCCCGACCTGTAACTGACAAGGGTAGTTTGCACCAGCTTGCAGATTTGTTTTTACATTTCTGTAGAGTGGGTTTAAGATTTAACTGTATATAGTCTTTAGTATTCCCCATCACTACAATGCCTAGGTATTTGAAGGAGCAGACTATTTCCACCTGGGAAGCCGATTCTGCGAGAGCAGCCTTCAGGGGATCTAGCAGCAGGAGGGACTACTTGTGCCAGTTAATGGTAAATCCCTAGTATAGCCCAAACTGGGTAATACATGTCATCACTGCTTCCAATGCTAGAGCAAAGAGCAGAGGTGCAAGAGATCACCCCTGCCTAGTTTCCCTAAATAATGGAAAAACATTTAAAAATGCTCCGTTTACTCTGACTCTCGCCTTATGAGCTGCATAGAGTAGCTGTACCCAGGCTATAAAAAAACATCCCAAGTTGGAACCTACGCAACACTGCCCAAAGGTATTTCCACTCAATGCTGTCAAAAGCTTTGGCAGCGTCGAGGGAGAACACTGCCCTGTTACCCGGGTTATCCACCGGGAGCTAAATATTCAAAAATAGTCTACGTGTGTTCAGGGCCATGGACCTGGCTGGGTTAAAACCAGACTGGTCCAAATGTACCAGGTTTGACACTACACCTGCCAGTCTGGTTGCAAGTACCCTGGCCAGTAGCTTAATATCTGTATTAATAAGGGAAATGGGCCTATAGGAGTCAGGCAATAATGGGTCCTTGCCAGGTTTTGGGATCATGACAATGACTGCCTCAGTCCTGGACTGAGGGAGATATCCACATTTAAAAGCCACATTGAAAGTGTATATAAGAGAGGGGAGGGGGATTCACTATACCTTTTGTAGATCTCTGTTGGAAGACCGCCAGTGCCCAGGGATTTACTATTAGCCATTGCTGCTGCAGCTTCAGCTAGTTCTTCTAATTTAATGGGAGCATTTTGTTTTTTACGAGCAGTAGAGGATAGGGTAGGATAGGAAATGCATCAGCTCCTCCTCGGTTTGGTCAACCTTAGAGGAGTAAACATCCTGAAAGAAGTCACTGAATACAGAAGGCATTTGGTCCAGGTCATGGATAAGTTCCCTGTTAGACCCTTGAATAGCATCTCTACATGAGTTGGCTTGCTGTGAGTGAAAGAGCACTGACAATAAGAGTCCAGTGCTCTTCCCCTCCTCAAAGTATCTCTGCTGGAGGAAAATTTGCTTTTTCTCTGCAGCAGTAAGCACAACTTTCTGATATACGGTCTGAGCCTCCATCCAGCTACGTTCAGTGGCCTGTGATGGATCGGCAATGTATAATTCCTCTGCTCTCTTAAAGTCAGTCAAGACCATCGTTTCCCACTCTCTAGTAGCATTTTTGATGGAGGAAATGTGTCTTATGAGAAGGCCTCTAAGGTGTGCCTTAAGAGCATCTCAAATGACCCCCATGGCTACTGTATCCCTATTGGATCTTAAAAAGTCAGTGAGTATTCTGGGTATGGGATCAGTTGGAGGGAATAATTGGAGGTATTCAGTTTCCACAGCCTCTCCCCAGAGGTACCCGGAACAGTATTCTGCGTTCTGAGAAGGGAGTGGTCTGAGATGCTGCGTCAGACATATTCAATCAGGGAAACCTTAGCCATGGCCAGCAGATTACAGAGGCTAGACATAAGTCTATATGGGATAGCACCCTATGTATTGAGGAATAACAGGAGTACCCATAAGGGTACCTGTTCCTCCACACATCTCCCAGAAACAGCTGGCCTCGAGAGTCAGCAGGGTGTCCACTATGTGATGATCATCTATCCAGGTATTTATCTAGAAGGCTATTAAAATCTCCCATGACCCATATGGGTACATTGGTATACAGGGCTGTAAATTGGGCTAAGCATTTCAGTCTCTCAGAGGATCAGGGTGGAGGAACATAAACATTAGCAATAATACATAACATACCTGCCAATTTACATATGAGAAAGATAAATCTGCCCTGATCATCCACCCGAGAGTGGACCAAACTAAAGGATGTGTCATTGGAAATCAATATACTAACCCCTCTGGAGTAGACTGTGGGAACGGAGTGAAACTGCACCTGATAACCACAATTTTTAAGCAGAGACAAACTAGTAGGTTGTAGGTGCGTAACATACAGCACATTGATGACATACATAATTGGGATCAAGCTATTCTCAAAATTCAAAAAACAAAAGGGGAATGGTGCTGGAAAAGGTCCAAAGCACACCAGGAGATCAAATAGCAGTATTAGAACAGCCATTGCATCATTTGTAAAGAGTTCATGTAGTCCATGGGCTACTATAGCAACACTTGTGGTAGCTCACTTTAGAGTGAAGACAAGCATAAGAACAACAAGGTGCACCTAACTAAGTGTAGCAGTATGGCCATAAAGGGCTTTATTACAAAGAGCCAGGTATGTAAGGAGAAGTCAATGTGGGTGCCCAGAGGTGGGCCGCAATGGGTTTGCCATTCTCCCAGCAGGATGGATTTCAGACAGATGGCAGGGACTCTGCCTGACGGTATCATAACCTGTGTGGAATGCACTTAGAACCCGGGCTGGATATGACATCAGTGCGTGTCAGGTGACGCGTTTCAAAGCTTCCGATTTTTCCTCTGATTGCTCAGAGGTGCTGTTCCTTCAGAGGTTTATGCCATAAACAGTGACTCCCATGTGCATGTGTGGGAGTGACATCATTGCTCGGCCAGTCAGACGGCTGGAGTCCGTGAACCCGGAAGGAAGCTGGGTGAAGCAGGAAGCCCTGTCAGTGGTGATAGCGTGCTGCTGGAGGGCTTTGTTTTAAGGTAAGTATCTCAAAATGTGCTAGTATACGATCTTCATAAGAGACTGAATAGTTTTCTCCCTCTGCTAGAATCACCATGTAGATATTGAATATTGCAATATTCTGTTACTGAATACGGGAAAAAAAACTCTAATACATAAAAAGGCCTGAGTTATTTTCCATTGATTAAACATATCAAGAGTATATGTTTAGACTGAAGGATTTATAATTAGATTGTAATAAAATTGGCTGGCTTTACTTGTGTCAAACATATGGAAAAGGGACATGTTTTCTGACCACAGGTAGGTACACAAATATTACACTGCAGATATCCTGTTACTGAAAAAATCCAGACATAAAGGCCTTGAATAATTTGCCATCAACCTGGCATATGAAGGTTTTAGCATTTAGATAAAGAAATGTGATTTAAATCATATGTAATTACATTTTTTAGAGTCTTAGATAAAGTCTAGTTAATCAGACCTGAATCTTTCAGTTTTGTGATGTTAAAAATGATTTGCATTAGAGTGATTTATTTGTCAATAGTTAGCGTGAATAACTTTACACTGAGATGAGTTTCTTATGAAATCAGTCATGAATTGGATTATATTTGTAGAAGACTAATGTTTTCAGCTCACGAGATGGAAATAATAAAAAAAAAGCACTCTGGTGTTTGCTTTCAAGAGGTTGTATCGCATTGTACATACTTTTTACTTTTGGGTCAAACATATCTAGCCCATTGATCATTTCTCATATGCTTGTTATTCTCTAACCTTCTGGTATATAATGACAATACACTGTGTGCAGAATTATTAGGCAAATGAGTATTTTGACCACATCATCCTCTTTATGCATGTTGTCTTACTCCAAGCTGTATAGGCTCGAAAGCCTACTACCAACACCAGTTTTATGAGTAAACGGATTATTAAGACGTGTGTCACATAACAGTAATATATGGTCTTCCAATCTCTTATTGTTCGTATACTCTTTACTAGTTACCCGATCTATACAAACTGGGTTTTCATTTTTCATACATGTTACGCTATGTTGGAGAACTTTCGTTTGTGGTCTCACGAAAAAAAAATAATAAAGGTAGAGCACTCGACTTTTGTAATCAGAAGATGTTTATATTAGGTTAAGTACTGACTAAAGTATTCTTTGAGTAGAGTCACATTTCAATAAGTGCGATTGATAACTGTTTATTTAGTGAGATTACGTTTAG
>BLSH010466543.1:3680166-3691569 GCA_018402905.1 Glandirana rugosa | reverse complement strand
CACGCCACTCAAATTACATAGAATGGGACTCCGGCAGTTCGCCACATGTGGTAGGTGTGAGAGGGCAGAGGGGGATCTGATCCACCTGCTGTGGAGATGTCCCAAACTCCACCGCTATTGGAGAGCTGTAGTGGCGTCGATTTCGGACGCCTTGCAGGTCTCAATACCGCTGGACCCCAGGCACTGCATCCTGGGCCTGCTGGACAGTATTATATCGGACAAGTATGTGAAGGAGGCGGTGGCACGAGTGTTATTTCAGGCGCGTAGGCTTATACTGCTGCATTGGATCTCACCAGACCCCCCAACGGTTAAACAATGGTTGGATCAGGTGGGCACAATGCTCAGATATGAAAAACGTATTTATCAGCATAGGGGAAGCCCCCTCAAGTTTGAAAAATTGTGGGGCAGCTGGTTGCAGACTCCGGGTATGGCTCCCACTGATTTGGTTCTGGAAAGACTACTGATGTAAACAGTTCAGGTACTATGATGATGTTTAAGCGATGGGGAGAGCGGAGAACTGAGTCGGAGCAGTGGTGTGGCTCTACGATATGAGGTTCTTGCCTGTGCCTGTTTATTGCCATGTATTTGCGAATGTATTCTGCTCTGTATGTGATGTAGACATCTCAATAAAAACTGGTTTGATTTAAAAAAAAATATTCCTCAAAAATACAACTTGCCTAATAATTCTGCACTCCCTGTAAACTCATACTCCGCTAAAGTTTCTACATGAGAAGAATAAGTAAATACAGTGTACAAAGGCAAAAGGAAGATTCACCCTCTTTGTTTGTCCTGTTTACCATTTTCATTGAAAGTGAACGTAAAAGAAAACCCCAAATTTTGGGTTGTCCCCAGAAAAGAGAAATACGGGAAATCTTCCAATGGGGACACTAGTTCTGGTGACCTGGGGGTGTCCAAGGAATTCCCTTAATTTGCAGGGATTTCCTCTCACTTCCAGTTAGGCTGTGGGACAGGAAGTTAAGATAAATCTCCGCAATGGGACACAGATGGGGAAAAAAAAGGTTATAACCCTCCCTCCCTATCAAAAATAATTATAAAAAAAATTGCCTATAGTTCTACTTTAATACTTCATGTTAAAAAAAACAACAACCATTACAATATGTCAACTTCTACAACTACTTTAAAATATAATGAGCTAATACCATGTCACAATGGCACTGACATGCAGACCCCAAAAGGTGGGTGTGGTTAGTGGGGATTGAGATAATTGTAGGTGTGGTTAAACAGTATTGAAAGCCAAGAATAAAAATGTACTACTGTATATTGCAGCTTACCAGTTTTTAGCGTTGCTGCATTAGTATTATTTTTTTCAGCCCTTTTTATAGTTATTTTTACCTGGGTATTCTGCCAGTAACACAATTCCTCTTACTTGGGTGACAACGCTTACCCACTTGACCTCCAGAAGATTTACCCCCCTTCATGACCAGGCCGTTTTTTGCGATACGGCACTGCGTTATTTTAACTGACAATTGCACAGTCATATAACACTGTACCCAAATAAAATGTATGTCATTTTTTCCCCACAAATAGAGCTTTCTTTTAGTGGTTATTGATCACCGCTGAGTTTTTTTTATATTTTGTGCTATAAACACAGACCAACATTTAAAAAAAAAAAATATATATATATATATATATATATATATATATATATATATATATTTTTTTTACTCTCTGCTATAAAATATATCCGATAAAAAAAAAAAATTAAAAAAAATCGAATTTCCTTATAAATTTAGGCCAATATGTATTCTGCTACATATTTCTGGTAATAAAAAAAATCCAAAAAGCGTATATTGATTGGTTTACGTTATAGCATCTTAACACTATGGGATATATACTGGAATTTTTTAAAAAAAAAATTTTATACCAGTAATGGCGGCGATCAGCGACTTATAGCAGGACTACGATATTGCGGTGGACATTCTGACACTAACCGATACTTTTCACACTTTGTGGGAACCAGTGACATTAATACAATGATCAATGCTAAAAATATGTACTGTCACTGTACTGATGACATTGGCTAGGAAGGGGTTAGACAACTAGGGCGATCAAAGGGTTAAATGTGTGCCTAGCCAGTGTTTGTGTGTACTATGTGAGGTGCTTTCACTAAGGGAAGGGATGGATTTTATTCCTTGCTTTGCAGGGAAATAAATTACATCCCTTCTCCCTGTCAGAACAAAGCTCTGCCTTGTTTACACAGGCAGATCGCTGTTCTGTGTGTTTTCCTGACGATTGGTGGGTCCCAGCGGACATCCATTCACCAGCACCTGCTGATCGGCTTCTGCTGTGACAAATCACAGAGGTGCGCCGGTGGCGAGTGCATCTGCCCACTACCTGGAATGCCGGATCACGTACTAGGTATGGACCATTCTCTGTAAACCCTAGAGATGGTTGTGCATGAAAATCCCAGTATATTAGCAGTTTTTGAAATACTTAGACCAACCAGTCTGGCGCCAACAACCATGCCAAGTAACTTAAAGTGGTTGTAAAACTAGTTACACCACTTGTACCTATAGGTAAGCCTATAATAAAGTTTACCTGTAGGTTCCCGTGAATATCTCCTAAACTTGCACAGTTTAGGAGATTTTCACTATATACACTTTTGCCAACATTATCTGTGCATGCACACTGAAGAAACGGCCCGCTGGTGACGTTTCTTCAGGGCCCATGTCGTGACTGGTGGCTCCCATGTGCATGCTCCGGGAAACATGTCAGCTGTGACAGTGGTGTGCAGGGACTGCTGCAACAGCTTCAATCTCATGTCAGTATTTCATAATGAACTAGTATGCGATGCATACCAACTCATTATGCCTTTGTCTTGCAGGTTTTTTTTGAGGTTTACAACCTCTTTAAATCCTCTTTCTTCCCCAATATAATACTCTGTTTGAACTTCAGCAAGTCATCTTCACCAAGTCTAGATGCATTGATTAGCAATTTGTTACCAAGCAATCTCAGTGCCTCATCTTATCACAAAACCAATAACCAGTGACAGCTGGTGCTCAATTTTTTTGGGGAGGGTGTCTCCTCCTCGGCGGCCAATGGGGTCACTTCTCCTCTCAGCCAATCGGGTCTCAGGACCCGCTTCCTGTTTGGCCAGGAGGGGAATCAGGAAGACAATAGTGAATATTATTTCGCTATTGTCACACAACTGGGTGGGCTCAGGGTGCAGTGCTCTGTGCCACGAGCCCACCCTTTTTTAAAGCCAATTACAACATCGGGCTCTAATCGTGTGCTTTTAAAAAAAAGGCGCCCTGCATGTAGATTAGGGGCCTAGTGCATGGATAAGGGAGGCGGCGCCTCTGCACCCCTAATAGAGCGGCTGCCATTTCCAACAACCTGTACCATTCATTAAGTAGTGTGGGCGATTAGCTTCAAGTGGAGAGGTTCTCAAACATGTAATTCAGCCGTCTGTCAGGTTAAGGGCTTCCTGCCTATGTTTATTCATTCAGCAAATAAAGGATAACAGAAAGGCTTCCCTCTCAGGGGTAGAAAACAGTCCCAAAACAAAAGTCCATTACATGAATAAAAGCCTCCTGGCTACCAGATAGACCTCACTGGGTCTGCTTTAGTCCTGCAGGCATGTTCGTTCACAGTCTGCTTCTTCTCTCTCAGCACCACCACTGATTACCCCCAGCCCTATGCTCAACTTTAAATGAAAAATCTTGGAGGGCCAGGAACCAAAGGGTAACCCTTGCATTATGGTCCTTAGCCTGGGCCATCCATTTCAAGGGAGCATGGTCTGTTATGAGTCGGAAATGGCGTCCCAGCAAGTAGTACTGTAGAGCCTCTAAGGCCCGCTTAATGGCCAAGCACTCTCGCTCCACAATACTGTAATTTCCCTCTGTCTGGGTCAGCTTCTGACTCAAATAGACCACTGGGTGTTCTTCTCCACCTACCAGTTGTGACAAAACAGCCCCTAGACCTATACTGGAGGCATTGGTCTGGACTACAAATTCCTTGCTAAAGTCTGTGGCCACCAACACAGGCTTGTTACATAACGCCTCCTTCAGGCTTTGGAAAGCTGCTTCAGCCTCAGGATTCCATTTAATTGCTACAGAAGAATTGCTTTTTCCCTTGGTGAGGTCAGTTAAGGGTGCTGCCAGTGTGGCAAAGTTTGGGATGAACCTTTGATAATACCCATCCATGCCTAGGAAGGCTCTCACTTGTTTCTTGGTAGCAGGGGCAGGCCAGTCTTTAATGACTTCTACCTTATGGACTCAGGGTTTGATTAGGCCCCACCCAATGCATCCCAGATACCGGGCCTCTTCTAACCCTATGGCACACTTCTTTGGGTTTGCGGTTAAACCAGCGTTTCTGATGGTGTTTATGACAGCCTGGACTTTGGGTAGATGGCTTTCCCAATCTGTGCTCCAAATAACCACATCATCTAGATAGGCTGCAGAATAACACCGATCCGGTCTAAGGATCTCATCCATCATCTGCTGGAATGTAGCGGGAGCTCCATTTAACCCAAAGGGCATCCGCACATACTGCCATAATCCCTCAAGTGTTGCAAAAGCGGTTTTCTCTTTTGATTCCTCTGTCAGGGGAACCTGCCAATACCCTCTAGTGAGATCCAGAGTGGTTATGTACCTGGCGGGGCCCAACTTCTCCACTAATTCATCAACCATGGGGCATGGGATATGTATCAAACTTTGACATGTCATTCAGTTTCCGGAAGTCACTGCAAAATATTAAGGATCCATCTGGTTTGGGAACCAAGACTATAGGACTACACCATTTACTTTTAGATTTCTCTATCACTCTGAGGTCGAACATCCTCTGACCTCCCTCGGCTACTGCCTGTCTACGGGCCTCTGGAATACGATAAGGCTTAAGGCGTACTCTAACCTTGGTGTCAGTGACAATGTCCTGTTTAATTACATTTGTGCAGCCGGGCAAGTTTGAGAAGAAGTCTTTATTGCACTGTAAAAACCCCCTCATCTCCTGCTGTTGGGACACCGACATGGACTCAGGTATCTAATCTTCACTTATGCCTCCCTCTTTTTTAAGTGGCTGATCACCCAGGGCTAGGAGAGCTTTCCTGTCTTTCCATGCTTTAATTAAATTTACATGATAGATCTGCTCTTTCTTCTGCCTGTCTGGTTGGTATACCTTATAGTTTACTTCCCCAACCGTTTCCAGTATCTCATAGGGTCCTTTGCCACTTAGCTAGGAACTTAATTTCCACCGCGGGGAAAACAAGTATTCGGTCCCCAGGATGGAAAGTCTGAACATTCGCCAACCTATTGTATACTTGTCTCCGGGCTTCCTGGGCTTGCTGCATGTGTTCTCGAACCAGGGGCATTACTGAGGAAATCCTATCCTTCATGGTTGAGATATGTTCAATGACAATCTGGTAGGGAGTAGTTTCAGTCTCCCAAGTTTTTTTAGCAATATCCAGCAACCCTCTGGGATGCCTCCCATACAGGAGTTCAAAGGGTGAGAACCCTGTAGAAGACTGTGGGACCTCTCTAATGGTAGACAATCCCAATCTCTCCCATCTTTAGCCACCACCTTCTTGAGCATACTCTTGAGGGTTTTGTTAAACCTTTCTACTAACCCATCTGTCTGAGGGTGGTAAACTGAAGTATGCAAATGCTTAATACTGAACAATTTGCACAATTCGTTCCTCACCTTTGACATGAAGGGAGTCCCTTGGTCGGTTAGAACCTCCTTTGGGATCCCAGTATGGGTAAACATGTGGAACAACTCTTTGGCGATGGTCTTGGCGGAAGTGTTTCTTAAGTGAACAGCCTCAGGACGACTAGGATGTACTGATAGCCTCTGGCAGACTTAACTACTGGCCCTATCAGATCCATGGCAATTCGGTCAAAAGGAATCTCAATCACAGGCAATGGTACCAGTGGACTATGGTAATGGGACATAGGGGCTACCTTTTGACACTCAGGACATAAGTCACAATAGTTTTTCACGTCGGCATGTATAAACACTGTACGACCCATATTTTTGTCTTTTCATAGGTCAGATGGCCACCCAGGGGGAGTGTATGGGCCAGGTTCAGCACTGTCCTCCTATAGGGACTAGGCACCACGAGTTGTTCCACAACCTCACCCCGAATTTTGTCAACCAGATACAACATGTCATGGTTAACCACCATATGAGGAAATACATTTTCCAGCCCCGGGGCTACCGGGGTCCCATTGTTTACCTTCACATTTTTCCAGGCTTGTACAAGAGTAGGATCCTGTAACTGGGCGGTCCCAAAGTTGTCCCGAGAAACCTCTAGCTCTGGCACGCCAGGCAACTCTAGGGTCTCAGGGGTCATCTCCGATTCACCCGCATAGACTGCTAGGGGAAAAGACACATTTTCATAAGGGGTCACCCCTACAGCATTTTCATCAACCTTTGGTTCAAAGGGGTTGGGGTTCCCCCCTTCAGTCCCACTAGGAAGTCCAGGCTGAAGGCCCTTTTCTTTCACACTGCAAAGTTCCTGGAACAGTGGGAAGTATATCCCCAATATTACACTGTGCAACAGGATAGGGGACACAGCCACTTCATGGCAAACAGATCCTGAGCTGGTTTCAAAGGTCACCAGCGCTGTGGGGTACTTCTTACAGTCACCATGCACACATACCACTCCTACCTGATGCTGGGTCAGCTGTTCAGGGTCCACCAACTGGGTATGGACCAGGTTGACCAGACTTTCAGAGTCTAGGAGGGCATGTACACTTTTCCCCCTTATCTTTACAACAGAGCTTGGCATCTCCGGATCAGTGACCAGGCCCGGGCGAGCAAACAGTGACGTGCGTCAGACTACATCACACTCCATAGGCTCAGAATTCAAGGGACACTTGGCAGTGATGTGATCCCACTCACTGCACCACCAACACTGGGGATGCCCATGGGTTCCTCTGGGGGTTCCCAGATGGGGTCTTTCAACAGGGGGTGATGCTTCGATCATTCTCGCGGGCCTTTCAGGACTTCCTGAAGGGAAGGAGTGGGTCTTTTGACCATCGGGGATCGTGACACTGCAGACCCAGCAACCAGGTCCTCTGCCACCAAGTAGCGTTCCACCAGCTCAACCAGAACGTCCTTTGAATTTGGATCAGATTGCCTCACCCACCTCTGCAACTCAGGAATTAGAGCTCTCAGAAACCGGTCCATAGCAACTGCAGCCACCATTTGACCAGGTTTATTAGGTCATACATTTGAAAGCTGGGGGATCCATCTGCCTTGCAACTAGAGCTGTGTACACACTGTGCTCTTACTGCCGCAGTGACTCCCAGACGTAGCAAGATTTCAGCCTTTAGTGCAGATTCACTTACTCTGCAGTACACTGGGCCTTTAAGTGGTATATACACATTGCTGTCCTTTTAACACTGCTGACACAACATTCACACAGCTTATTTCAATGCAGTCTTTTAACACCAGGTATACAGTGTAGCCAGCAAACTTGTCTTTCAGCGTGGATCAGTAGAGGGCTTGCACGCCTCCGTTTCCACCAATTGTGGCTGATTAGCTTCAAGTAGATAGGTTTCCCAAACATGTAATCCAGCAGTATGTCAGGTTAAGGGCTTCCTTCCCATGTTTATTCATTCAGCAAGTAAAGAATAACAGAAAGGCTTCCCTCTTCCCTGCTCCTACTCTCTCAGCACCCCCACTGATTACCCCCAGGTCAGGCTAAATTATACCCCAGCTGGGGAGCAAGGTGTGACCAACACTTAACCCCTTGCTGCCTACAGACCTCCTACTGCCACCCATTTACCTTAAGAATCTCAAGATTATATTTGGCAGATATACCCCATCAACAACTGACTGTTTGTCACAGTAGGCAGACTTGTAGGCACCCTAAACACATCTTGTAAAACTTTGCCACAAACTCCATGAGGTATTGATCTGTACTTGGGAGAAAAAAATGTAAGCTCACCTCTTGTGAGGTGATGTGGACAGCCTGTGAAAGAGCTGAACCCTGTGCACTGTGCATAACCCACCCCTCCTCAAACACTGCACTCTGTATGTAGCACACTCCTCAAAACTACACTCTGTATACAGCACACCCCTGAACTCTGTGCAAAGCGCACCCTTGAAATGAGTTCAGAGGTAGCGCACCCCTGAACTCTGCACTCTGGCATAGGGCACCTCTGAAACTGAACTCCGCACATAATGCATTCTTGGTATTTATTGCCCCTTTAGGATCACCATACTTTTAGTGCAATTTGGCCACACCCACCATTCAATGTAGTTCTGCGGGGGGAGTATGGTTGAGTCCCTGCATCTATTCTCTGAGAAAAAAAAAAGCCATAGATACATTTATATTGTCTTACAGATACAACCAGCCCTTTGAGTGCAACCATAATGCTGATTCAGCCTGCAATGAAATTGAGTTTGATACCCCTGCCCTAGACTAAGCCTGAATTGTCTGTGTGTGGGACTGTGCTTGAGTGACTGGCAGCCGTGTCAGCTGCCAGGGTTACCTGCTTGTATACCTATCCTGGTGGTCAGTGAGAGCCTCTCTACTGCTATAGCTACTGGTCTCTGAGCCTGATCCCTGACCAACCATGACATTACAACTGCAATCACATCCATGCTTTTTTAAATATTTTAATTACAGTGTGGACAAAAAATGCTATAAAATAAAAAGGAAAACTGATTAATTTTCATGATCCTTTATTGTGCCTGCATGCATATACATTAATTATATTAGCCAACAGGAGCTCCAAGCCAGCTGACTTGAAAATCTTTAAAGCTCTGCATCATAACCAAAGCACATACTTGCACCAATCATTGTCCTGGAGCTTAGCTTGTGTGCTGATGAGATTTGTTTTCTGTCCATCACCAGAAAGCAGTTCTTTCATGATTTTGTGGAAAAGTATGCTGTCATCATGTGTCAGTGTTAGGTGCAGAAACAGACGCATAGCTGCCTTGAATATATTGAAGATGTTTTTTCTCAAGGGGTTCAGGGCACAAATGCATCACAATGGGCCCCAGCTTTTTAGAATCTGCAACCCCTGTCATATATTCATACATCACCTGGGATTGTGTATAAATCTGACAAGCAGACTCTTGCCTGCTGATGGAAGCATTCTGTGCTGCGGCCCAATTGCTTCCACCCCCCCCCCCCCCGGTAATATGTCATGTCCCCCCACACGCCCCCACTATGTATCCCGGGCTCTGCTTGCCCATCTGTGGGCCCAGGAACGGCATAGCAGGTGCCATCAGATAGAGGGGAGGGAGCAGAGCAGACACACATCTGCTCACCTCCACTTCTCGTTGCTGACCTGGAAGCAACTTGTAAAACGTCACTTCTGGGTCCACCTTTCAGTGTCTCCAGCAAGCATAGCTGGGAAAGAATGTATTGCAATGCGATCTGCACTGCATTACAATTAGTGTAGCACAGGGGAGACTTTTTAGGGTCTTTTAAACCCTGGATGTCTAAATAAAGAGAACTTAAATCACATATATCATCACATGTGAGTTAAGTAAAAAACAATAAATCAAAGTTACACCCAAACACATAAAACAACCCCCCCCAAAAAATGTTTGAGTTTCCCCATCCCCACATATACAACGTACAAACGTAAATGCACATGTCAGGGGTGCCAATGTCTATTGCGATACACGTTACACACACTGGAGTGAGAACAATATTTCTAGCACAAGACCTCCTCCATAACGCTAAATTGATGACCTATAGGGGGGCTTTAAAGTGTTGCCTATGGAAAATATAGGGTACTGATGTTTGTGCCTATTTCACGGGCACCTGCAAATTTAAGGTGTGACATGCTGGGTATCTATTTACTCAGTGCAACCTTGTCTTTTATATTTTACCAAAACATTGGGTAATTTATTGCATTTTCTGTACCCTAAAATGAAGTTTATTGCATTTTTTTTACTGAAATCTTGCATTTCCTAGACCTCTGCGGTGTGACATAAAAAATTGGAACTACAACTATTTTATTCTCTTGGGTGTCTACTTTCAGAAAAGATATAATGTTTTGGGGGGTGTATTTAATCTACAGGCCTGAAATGATTTTTTAAGCATTGAAATGGCAAAAACGGCTCTGGCAGTGAAACGGTTAAATGCACAAAACAAGGTATTCTGGCAGATAAGAAGATCCTATAGAAAAAAATGTAGCTGAAATTAATAGTATGGGTACAGTGAAAATCTGCAAGAAAAAAGCTATGTTATTTGTTATTATTCCATAATATGCAGCAGTAAATTAGGAGCCTGAGACACTGTGGTTTATAAGCTAAAGGATTACAGCATGTTGTTCCATTTCCACAGTGAATTTTCACTTCGCAATGGGATTTTCACTTGGTTTAGAAAATAAAGAGAAACTGTACTCAATCCTATCATTCAGTCATTTGCAAGAAATAATTCAGTTTTTTTCTTTTCTTTTCTTTTCACATGATTGGATAATCATTGCAAAGTGAATTTTGACCACATTGACAAAGTTCAGTGAAAATTCCCTTTTGTAAGCGAAGACCAGCTTTGGCAGCCATGGCTCCTGTCAACCTGTCAATGCAGTGTATAAGATAAGTGGTTGCCCACACCTGTGATTCCTGCTGCATGCATTTGTGCATTTGACGACTTAATGTATATTCTGGTACTGCTCTCTTTATACCTTTTATAGAGGCCATTTCACTAACTTCCTTAAACAAAATAAATAGGAAGACCTACAGTACCTAGCTATTTACTGTGAACCTGTTGTAAAAAGAAAACCTACACATAGATATTCAACCTTTTTGGCAATTACCGTACCTAAAGATGAAGGCTTACTGCAGAAAACCTAAGGACAGAGCCAATCATGCCTGAAATTTTGCTTTAAGCCCATTGTAGACTTCTGGGAGAAGCAGTAAGTCAATCACTCAAGCAGGAAATATTATGAAGCAAATATGTATATCAGTTTTTAAGAAAATGAGGGTTTTCCCTTAAGAAAACGATTATTCTAAACATCATTTTGTGTTCAATTATCACAATGCATATTATTGTTTCCAATTATTTAATCAACACTAGAGTTGAGCGAACCTCTGGAAGTTCGGGTTCTGCTGGTCCGTCCGAACTTCGGGACAAAGTCCGGGTCCGGGTCCTTACGGAACCCGAACGATCGCACGGACAACGATCCAAGCGAGTTGAGATCACAACTAATTTATTAACCTTTGTTATTATACGTAACACTATTAACTTGTGTTTTACTACAAATCTTATTAGCAAAAGAATTCCCTTTTGGGAGTAAAAGAATTTTTGACTATATGTATAAACGAAGTATTATAAAGGACGAACTCACTAACTGAATGACGAAGAGGGTCTTCAGATGTTACCCGAATTTCGTTTTAAAGTCCGTACTAACCGAGACAGGAATCCAAAAGACGTCATTCGGAAGTAGAAATCCATGCCATTAACGGTTTTTCCAACTT
>BLSH010466543.1:3656313-3670561 GCA_018402905.1 Glandirana rugosa | reverse complement strand
GTGAATAGCGCCCTCCTGATCCCTGCACTGTGTGCATAGCGCTGAACTCTGCACTTTTAATTTTGCACACTATCCTGCACTGTGTATGTAGTGCAAGCCTGAACTCTGCACTCTGTATGTAATGTACTTCTGAAACACACACTGTGCATTTAGCACACCCTGAACCCTGCACTCTGTAAGTTACACACTCCTGAACCCCGCACTCTGTACATAGCCTGTTCCTGAACTCTGCACCCTGTGTGTAACGATTTCCTCGTATTTAACAATGCCCATTTAAGACCCTGCAACTATTATTACAGTTTGGCCAGACCGTCAGTTTGGCCATCAATATGCAGAGCCACTGGCTCCATTATACAGAGGACATACCAAATCAAATAAAACAACTACCAAAAAAAAAAACCTCAAAAGCAATAACCACAGAATCTTGTTATCTTGTCCTCACATCCAACGTGAGTCAATAAAAAGCAAAAAAATGCAGCGCAGCCCTACACTTCCTCTGTAAAATTGTACAAATGGACTTATAAGTGCAATGGTACAACCTATATAGTAGGGGTGTTGAAAATAATTGTTTAATTGATGCATCATGATTCTGCTTCGATGCGGAGAACTGCTAAATTGCGATTGCACCGATGACATCATCCCGGTGTGCCTCTGTCAGAGTCCTCCCCTCCGCCTGTATGTCACGGAGCTTGCATCTGAAATGCCTAGGGTGGCAACTCACCAGTGCCTGGATCATACACAGCAGGCATCTACCGCTGTGTCACAGAGCTTTGATTTGAATATCCCATTGCAGCCATCCTACCCTCCCTCCTCCTCCAGCTGCCATTGCAACAAGGTCCCGTCTCCTAGACTGGCTCTTGTGATAGACTGCACACTGATCCAATGCCGGGAAATTGAACCAGTGTGCCGTTTATCACAGGAGCCGGTCTAGGAGGCGGAGCTTTGTTACAATGGCTGCTGGAGGAGGAGGGAGGGAGGAGAAGATGGTCGTGCTGGGATATTCAAATCAAAGCTCTGTGATACAGTGGGAGATGCCAGCTGTGTATGATCCAGGCATTGGTGAGTCTGCAATTGACGGGCACAGTGGTGTTGCAATTGATGGGCACCCTGGGGTTGCAATTGATGGGCACATTGAGGCTGCCATTGATGGGCACAGTAAGGTTGCCATTGATGGGCACAGTAAGGTTGCCATTGATGGGCACAGTAAGGTTGCCATTGATGGGCACAGTGAGGTTGCAATTGATGGACACAGTGAGGTTGCAATTGATTTTTGTGCGTGTTTGCAAAATTAAAGTGGGCCGGTCCAGGGCCAAATTTTTGTCCCAGTTCAGCCCTGCGTACAGTGACGCACAAACCTATATGGCGTTAAACTTGTAGTAACGCAGTTAGAACTATATGGCGTTAAACTGGCAGTAAGGCACACAGAAGTAAATGGCGTTAAAGTGGCAGTAACACACTTAGAACTATATGGCGTTAAACTTGTAGTAACGCAGTTAGAACTATATGGCGTTAAACTGGCAGTAAGGCACACAGAAGTAAATGGTGTTAAACTGACAGTAACGCACTGAGAACTATATGACATTAAACTAGCAGTAACGCACACAGAGGTAAATGCCTTTCAACTGGCAGTAACGGAAACAGAACTATATGGCGTTAAACTGGCAGTAATGCACACAGAAGTAAATGCCATTCAACTGGTAGTAACGCACACAGAAGTAAATGGCGTTAAACTTGCACTAACGCAATCAAATAGACAGTGTTCAACCGCCACTACACTGACGCTATCTGAACTGTCCCTACTCTAGCTATACACTTATGTAAAGATTACTGACACTTTCTCACTGCACTATAACTATCTGAGCTGTCCCTACTCTACATATGTATGTATAATGTATGTATGAATGACACGTTCTCACTGCACTACAGTGAAACTATCTGAGCTGTCCCTACTCTAGCTGCACACTATGCAAAGCTGAATGGTCCTCCTCACTACACTCACACTATCCCTAGACTGACACTAAACTAATATGCTACACTGACAATTAAAACAAAATAGCACACTTGCTAACTAACAGCACTGTACAGTGGCTATATAGAACGTAAGTACAGTAGCTTGGTTGGGCCGCAATATAAGAAAGAGGCAAGGCAATTTCTATCTTGAAAAATTCTTTATAATGTATTATCTGAGAGACAATAGGCACACATATTTTTGAGTGCTGGGCACCAGAATAGGCCACAAACTTCCAGGCAAAACACAGGATGTACCATCCAGCAAACATTAAAAATTTGGCTGCTGAGGTAAGGTATGGAAACGTTTTGTGATACTTTACAATGCTGGAGCACTTGAATAGGTTCCAAAATCTGGGGCACAATGCAGGGTTTACTCTGAAGCAAAGATTAGAAATTTGGCAGAACACTGGAATAGGCCAGAATAGTGGTAAGAGCTGGTAACAGTAGCAGGTATTTTTTGTATTGGGGAAGGTGATGAAATTAGTCTGTGGCATGGTTTAGTCTGTGGCATCAGCAGCCAGAATTTTTTTAGTCATTGTTAATCCAAGAATAAATCATTTTAATAAAAGTGAGCCTTAATGAAAGTGTGCACTGTCAGGGGACAAGCATATTTGCCTCTGCATAACAATACCTCCCACTGCATTAAAGGCTTTCTCAAGCAGCACACTGGCTGCAAGGCATACTATGGAAGCTCCATCCAGTAGCCAAGCCTGGACACCCAATAGGTCATGGGTGCTCACTTCTGAGAATGTCTGCATCCGCACTGGATACAATGTGGTCAGTAATTATATAGTTCAGATTTTGCCTACAACCAAGCCTGTGGTTTAAAAAAATTTTTGAAAAGGAACGCTGAGGCAACTGCCTGTCAGGGAAGGTTTGCCCATAGTGCAAATTAAGTTCCTCGGTGCATACATATGCAAATGCGTATACCGGCAACTGGCTGGGCAGAGGTGCACAGACATGGACATAGGTGTGGTGCATGTCCATGCACGCACCTGTCACCAATGATGACAGGCTGCAGTATTGGCTCATTGCTCTTTGGTCTACAGCTTCTGTGTGCTCATTCCTGATTTCTGTGTTTGACCTCTAATCCTGACCCGACTTGCTCCTGACTTTTGCTTGTCTGCTACCTGCCCTAAACTTGGCTTGTCTCTGGATTCTGCTTCTGCCTCCTGTTCTTGCTTGATCTACCTCCCGTTATTGACTTGGCTTGTGACCTGACTATTCTGCTGCCTGCTGTCTATGCCTGATCTGCCAGACCGCTACCAACCCGGCTTGTCTGACTCTACATGCTGCTCATCCAGCCTGCTACAGCTCTTCAGTCCAGCAAGCTAACATCTGGCGCCTACTTCCTGCTGCATATCCACAGTCTGCTGCCAGCCAAGCTCTGTGCCAGCAAATCTGCAAGCAGCCTGTTCTGCTGCCACATCCACCTGCTGACTGCTGCCACTCAGAATACTAGACTGGTCACAGGCGTTCATACCTCGCCATGCTCCCATGGCTGCTGTCTCACTACCAGTGTGACCTCTGAGCCGGAGCTGTATGAGAGGCCTTCCTCTTCATGTCAGGCTCACTAACCAGGTAGGTGACACTGCCATTACCACTGCTCTTCCTTTCAGACATGAGAAGATCAGAGGCAAGTTGGTTGTCAGAGGGGTTCCTGCCACTATCAGGAAACACCGTATGGTAAAGGGGTTTTCATGCAGCATCACCTCAAAGTGCTGCATTTGGGCTTATTCTGGGATTCTGGCAGTAGATCAGCTTTTTTATCATTGCATCGGGGCTCTAATAGAATGGCAAGCTAGAAGTGGCCCCTCTCTTTAATGCTATAAAGCCTAGGGT
This sequence comes from Glandirana rugosa, assembly GCA_018402905.1. Taxonomy (NCBI): domain Eukaryota; kingdom Metazoa; phylum Chordata; class Amphibia; order Anura; family Ranidae; genus Glandirana; species Glandirana rugosa. The sequence continues at coordinate 3,666,709 of BLSH010466543.1, read as the reverse complement.
CTTTTATAGGTATTTGAGCATTAAGATACACAAAGAAGATATTAAACAGCACTACCCTTGGGCAAATACCCTGAGTGTCAAGGGGTTATATTAAGTAGAGAGAACAAAGAGTGGCGCTCAAGGGGTTAATCTGGTAAAATAAGCCAAGGTCTCTGGATAAAGTAAATAACATTTATTTGCTGTTTAAAACATGCTACTCAATCTCAGGGCTGAAATGTAGATCACAGTGTGTTTGGTGTTAATCAAATATTTGAATTAGTAAACTCACAACCTCAAGTGAAACCACAGGAGTCCTCTGGGGAAAGAAGGAGTCACAGACTTGCTGGATTGCCGGCTGTGTAGTACACCCAGCTCACAGTGGTGCTGTGTGGACATGCTGATCATTGCCTGGGTGAGCAGGGGGGGGGAGGAGGGAGACCGCTGCTGGTAGTGAACACCGTTGCAGTGTGGGATGTGTGCCTGGTTCCACTGGGATGCTGGCTGGGAGCGGGAGAGATGGAGAAAGGAGGGGTGGCGGACCAGCCGCCGTCTCCGTTCCCGTGGCCGCCTGGCAGAGACTGGGGATCAATACAGGCTGGTAGAAGAGAGCATCAGCCACACAGTGTTCCTGTAATGCTTCAGGCTCCATGGTTGGTCACGTGGAGTGGATCAGCTGACCATAGGTAGGGCTGGAAGCCGGAGGTTGGAGCAGACTGGATCTCCTGAATCTCCTGTCAGTTTGCTGAACCACCTGCAAGGGGCAAAGTGCAGGGGTCTCCAAGAGGGTCACAGAGGGGCTCCAGCGGACACTGCTGAGGGAAGAGGGAGCTGAGGACTGATGCGTTTCGCGCTCCTGCTCTTTTTCAAAGTCTAAAGCTCCATAGATTGTGGATTGATTTTATACCTCTTAAAGGAGGGACGGGGTGGGACAGGGAAGGGAGAAGGGGTGTGAAGTGGGTGGGACTACAGGGCAATCCGGGAAATCATTGACCCCTTACTCCCCAGTTATGACGCACAAAAAACCGCACATAAAAAAAACGCACATAAAAAAATAAATTAAAAAAATAAATTAAAATATATATATTTCAATACTTCAGTGTAGGCTAGCTGTACTTAAATGAGACTGTCTCCAATTCCTCATTCATATCGTTTGGTGTAAGGGATTCAAGCATGAAGATCCAAAAGGTTTCTCTCCTGCAAAGGAGAGCAAACCTTTCATTATCAGTGAGTGTCCCCTTTGGGATGGTTTCAATGGCCAGTACCTCTAAGCATCTAATATCATGGGCACTTTAGTACATATATGACAAACTCAGTGGAGCATGTAATAAATTGCTTAATATGGAAGACTCTGCCTTTTGTGGTGGTGATTTTTGTGTTCCCATGTGTGATAAAAAGTCAAGCACCCTCACTTCTTGCATTGATAAATTCCTGTCCTGTTATCAAAGTAGAGCTGATGTCTAGGGGGCCTACTCTTGTTTACGGCTTGTATCTTACTGGGAGCCACAATGTTCTTTATTGTATGGGCTTTTAAAAAAGTAATCTGTGGGGCCTCCAGGAGTACCGGGGCGAGCCGTTGATCCAGCAGAAGAATGTTATAATGTTTCTTGATTATATTTGAGACAGATTTATATTTATTATTAAAATTGGTTACAAATCTTACAGTGTTCTCTCTGGTTTGTTTCTCGTCCATTCCAGCTCTTTGTTTAATAGGAGGCTCCGTCTGTGGCAGAAAGGCAGGTACCCTTTGTCTTATTTTACTGGATTAACCCCTTGAGCGCCGCTCTTTGTTCTCTCCATTATCACCAACTTTCCCCAAGGTTTTTAGCTGGCTGCTTTCGGGACACCTGGTGGTCATTTTATTTTTTATTTTTATTTTTCCTTAACCACTTCCCTCAAAGCGATGTCATATGACGTTGCAACTTTGAGTGGAGATATCTGAATGGTGCCTGCAGCTACATATATCTTCTTTTTTCAGTAAGCGATTCTGAAAAAGATAAAAGTGGTCTTAGCGGCGGATTCCCCGCAAGATCACTTTTATCAGCGGCGGGAGAGGTGCCCCCCCTCCCGCCGCTTTCCCGTTATCTCCGCCGCTTACCGGACCCACCGGCAGCGGCGGAGATGATCGGATCCGCCCCCCCCAGTGTCCGTGAGCCGATTGAGTGGCTGAAGCTGCTCACTCGGCTCCATAACATGTCAGGGCGGAAATTACGTCAGAAGTCATCTCCGCCCAACGGTCTTAAAGGGCCCATTTTTTTTTTAGGTCTGTCGTTTTTTCAAATTTTTTTTTTTTTTTGCTTTTTAGTGTAAATATGAGATGTGAGGTCTTTTTGACCCCAGATCTCATATTTAAGAGGACCTGTAATGCTTTTTTCTATTACAAGGAATGTTTACATTTCTTGTAATAAGAATAAAAGTGATCAATTTTTTTTTAAAAAAGAACAGTGTTAAAATAAAAAGTAAAATAAATCATTAAAAAAAAAAGTAAAACGCCCCGTCCCCGCGAGCTCGCGCGCAGAAGCGAACGCATACGTAAGTCCCGCCCGCATATGAAAATGGTGCTTGAACCCCGCATGTGAGGTTTCGCCGCGATTGTTAAAGCGAGAGCAATAAATCTAGCATTAGACCTCCTCTGTAACTCAAAACTGCTAACCTGTAGAATTATTTAAATGTCGCCAATGGAGATTTTTTAGTTGCAAATTTTGTCGCCATTCCGCGAGCGGACGCAATTTTGACATGTTGGGTTTCATTTTACTTGGCATAACATTATCTTTCACAATATGGAAAAAATTGGCCTAACTTTACTGTTTTCTTATTTTTTAACTCAAAAAACGTAATTTTTCCCCAAAAAATTCCACTTGGAAGACCGCTGCGAAAATACGGTGTGACATAAAGTTTTGCAATGACCGCCATTTTATTCTTCAGGGTGTTAGAAAAAAATATATATATAATATTTGGGGGTTCTAAGTAATTTTATAGCAAAAAAAACTGTTTTAACTAGTAAACACCAAACACCAAAAACAGGCTCGGTATTGAAGTGGTTAATTTCACTTTTCCAATAGAACAATTAACACATATTTGAGCTAATTACCTGGTTTAAGCGCTGAATGGATTGTGTTGCCGTCCTGGGTTATATTAAGTGATATACACCATCAGTACAATTCAAAGATAAAACAAAATATTCTTAAAAGCAGCTAATTCCCAGAGGTTAGGAAAGTCATAGGTAATTTAAAAAAGTAATTGGCTGACACTGACAATGCATGCGAGGCTTGCCTTCTCAGAATGGACTGGGGATTCAAGAACTGAAATAGAAAAGGTGAAGGAAAGAGAGGCGTCAGATGGGCATGGTGTAACATAATTTATTAAAAATATAAAATATGAACAACAATTGCACTCACATCGAGACAAACTTGGATGAGGAATAAATGTGCAGGGACAGTCTCAGAGTGCAGCGGTCCGGGATCCAAAGAAGATCTGATTCCTTGCCAGCCCAGTCCAGCTGAAGCGCGTGGGATCACTGGGTGGAGCGCGGATGCCAGGGTGTGTAGGGACCGCCATTGTGGAGATGGAACGGGGATGATGAAGAAGGCGTTGTTTGCCTTCAAAACGCGTCCCTATTGGCTATTGCACTCCTGATGCTGTTGATGTAGTAAAAAATAACCTGTGTTATACTGTAGTCATACAGATATGCACAGTTACAGATGAGCCAATTTTCAGGCAACTCATATTGATGCTGCACTTTGGCCAGGTGAGCCATGGCCAAATCTGACCACCTAAAATGGCTACAAAACCTCTTGGTCTGACCTCCTGAAAGCTAGGGTACTTCATGGTGAACCACTGCACCACGGGGTTGAGGACATGTGCCATGAAAAATACATGTGTGATTTTTCGGATTAAAAATCAACCAGCAGTTTAGGGCCATTGGCAAACATAGCATTGCTTAAATAAAAATGGTTCAGGTTAGCCAGTTCTTGGCCCAAGCCTGGATAGCGACCAGCAGCTTTGATCCACTTTGGTGCCTTTCCTTTAGGCACATGAGTTGCAACACAGCATGGCAATGTGCAGCCTGGGACATTACATATGCTCAGGGGGAATTGAGAAGGAAGGGTGCTGGTTCCGAGGAGCTAAGGACGAGGCCAGTGAGGAGTAGGAAGTACAGGTGACTGTGCTGTTGTCATCAGACAAGACATGTGAGACAAACAGGAATGACGCTGCTCCAGGTGAGGTAAACAGAGGATCCAACAAGGAAGGTGCCAGCCCCGGCTCACCACAGTGAAATCCAATGAACAAAGGAATTGGCTGCACTCCAACTTGAATGAATAATGTAGCAAGCTTTAATTGTACATCCACCAACAACAGGACACACAGACTAGGTTGGCACACTGTTCAAGTGCTTTCTCAAAACTGCTGATGCCATCAGACAAGACATGTGACTGCAGGTGGTACCGTCTAATCCAGCGGTGTGCCCCAGCATGCTTCCTTCCAAACTGCTTGGAGAGTGACCCCCAGTGAAGGATATGCAACATCTTTGTCCATGCTTACTGTACTATCTGTATGTGGTCATGTAGACCCTGCTACTGACAGTGTGATCCTAGACATTACACTGCACATGCTTGTGGAAGGCAGGGATGGCATTTCAGGAAAATGGATGACAGCTAGGTACCTGCCACTGTGGTGTAGCACAGACCATAAACTTGCAGAAGGGGGGATTTCACAAGCTGGAATGGAAGAAGCTGCAAAACTGTCATTCAGACACTGGGTGTGGGGATGATCTGGGGACATGTTTTCTTTCCACTTTAGCTATGGAAGAGACACCTGCCTTGGGAACCTGCCTTGACACCTGAATCATCCTCAATGTCCAAAAGAAGAAACACTTGTTCATGGCCAAGATCATTCTCCTGTAGCAATTTAGTGATTCTTCAGGCATGTCTGACATTTTTAATAATAGGGACTGCCTAAATGTAATGGCAGCTATGCAATGGGGGGAATAAATACTGTATATGGTGATTTGGTGCACACTATATTACCGCACAAGAATGCGGTGGCATGCTGTAAAAAATGGCAGTTTTACATGAGTCAGCAACAAGTGTAAAAAATCTAGCAAATGAACAGAAAATAAAATATACTCCCCCAAATAAAAAAAAGCCTGAAACGCTAAACACAATACAACTTTTTGAACCTAGCAAAAAACATTAAAAATATAGATAAATATGGAATTGACAAATCAAAACTGCAAGGTGGGTATGGGGAGGGGATGTGGCAGCTAAACAGCAACTACAGTTGTTACTGACACACATGAAGAGGCAGTCCTAAAAAGGACAATTGGGTCTCTGAACTGTAAACACAGGGAGGCCATCACATTGCAATCCACAGTAACTGACACATGAGGGCTGGTAGAAGTTCACTCTTTTATAGTGAAGGGGCAGGCACATACCAAAACCCCAATGACCATTGTAACCCTGCTGATTGCAGTTGAAGGCTAAAGCAGTGCACTATGGTTACAATAATAATTCTGACGGATTAATTTACACATTAAATTGCTTATGCCGCATACCTATTGGATCCACTGGGAACCCATGGTAGGGGTGAACATGAACCTCAACAGATATGACTTTGGGTCTGGCGAAATTTAGAGAACCAAATTATTTGGAACAGCATATAACAACAACAACAACAAACTTGTCACATGAACTATATTTGTCTCAATCCTATTCTTACTGTCACTGTTAAAAAAAATACCTGCTAACATGCAGAGCAAATTACCCACTTCGTTCAGTTGTCCTCCCACCACTGTTTATACTCACCTTCTATCCCATATACAACTGCTCCGTTCACAAGCAAAATATTCAGAACTTTTAATCAGAGGAGCATGTGACTATCTGTCCTATTCACTATAAATATTTCCCAGCACACACTCTTGCTAGCCAGCATAAAAAAAAAAAAATTAATTATACTGCTTCAGCATATTAAGTAAGTGACAGAGTTTTTGTTGCAATTGCATGTGAAACCACACCGTCAAGGAACCTCTGCTAAGTATGGTCCCAAGCTATAAACTATCTGAGCTCCCAACTATGGAACATACTGTATGTAGCAAAGCACAACTTGAGAAGTAACCAGGAAGCAGCCCCCACCAGAAGCCCAACATTGTTCAAGTCAGCTGAAGAACCTCGTTATTTGTCTGCACAAAATCCAACTAATCAAGAATGGCAGCCACTTATATCAACTTAAAGCGGAGTTCCACCCTTTTAAAAGTCAGCAGCTACAAAAAGTGTAGCTGCTGACTTTTAGTAATCAGACACTCACCTGCCCCATGCTCCAGCTATTTGGCCGCCGGCTGCCTCAATTCTCTACCCTGCCCGGGTTTGTGCGAGCACTGCACATGCGTGAGCCGTGCTGCGCGCTGTGAATGGCCTGTGTATCTTCTGGAACCTGCGACGTGTCCCAGAAGATCACTGGGAGGGAGGGGGGACAGGTGAACTTTCTCCCGGTTCTGCGGCACCAGGAGAGGAAGTGGAGCTGGGACCCTGTCAAAACAGGGTCCCCGCTCTCGCCCCAAAAAAATGACATGCCAATTGTGGCATGTCAGGGGGTCACCTTCACTTAAAGCGGAAGTTCCACCTTTGTGTGGAACTCCACTTTAAAACCAGCAAAAAAGGACAGCTGCACATGGGCAATAAACAAAGAAATACAAAATTGCACAGCACACTCTCCAGCTTGTCAGTGCAAAATCCTGAATTAATTTATTAACACCTTAGCTTAAAATTGAGGGTTTTTCTTTCCTATATTTATGAATACATGTGAAGCCGCTCCCCCTCCTTGTAGATTTAGTGCTGGGTGCATGAGCAGTCAAACCTCATGCCAAATGCTGTCAGGTGGGAGCTGGATGAGAGTTCTCTAGCTCTGTGAAATCTTCAGCTAGATCCCCTTGGAGCTTTTCCCTTCACTCCAATGGACAAAAAGAGTGGTGGAGAGAGGAGGCAGACATCTAAGTGTACCTGTTAGTTTGCTCTGCAAGGGTAAAACACATATCACTTCAAAGTGACAGACACTCAGTTATTAAGAACTATGATCACACTGAATTATCATCACATAAATCATAAACTATGATTTACTCTGAACTCTACAATTCCTAAAAGCAAGTTAATGCTTGGGGACTGTCCAAATTTGCACTATTAAGACCACTGTGGGTAAACATTATTATACATTAACAAGTTTATGAAATTTGCAATAGTGAACACTGCTCTACTTTAGCAAACCAGGCTAAATATATAGTCTTATCCACAGGCTTCAGGACAAGCATATTTCCTACTTTAATTAAACCTGCTAATAGTCTTCCCATTATAAAAGACAATTGTAGGCAGAATTAGAATTGTACCATGGTCTTTCACTTTTATGAAAATTACACACAATGAAAGTGATATGCAAATTCAAAGCTGTAATTAATTTGAAGGCATGGTAAATGGACTGCGAGATATTGGACTTGCTATTACAGAAACGTGTTCTGATTTTTACTATTCATAGCTATTTACATGGAAATGTACAAGAAATGCAGCATTGCAATTATTTTATACCTTATTTTTACATAACGTATAAACATACACCATATTTTGATTAAACGTTAGAAAATTAGAGCTATTTTCAACTACAGTCTAAGGCAGGCAATAGATTATGTGATTTTCTTTCCTGCAAGCATGGGTTGCAGGAGAGAAAATTGCTCAACTGACTGTGTTGATGGGGGGGATCCCTCCCACGGTGCGATTATGTGCTCCCAACGGGGAAGAGGGGGCACAGGGAGTCGTCCTTGTCAGGAGAACACAATGAATATTGCTAGCGGCTATAGTGAGAAAGACCTGATGCAAAGAATGAAATTGGTAGGGGCTGCTGTATCTCAAATTCTTAAAGTGTTGTATTGAATGTAATGCTTTAGCACCAGATGTGCAGGTCAGATTACCTAGAACAGCCTTTTTCAACCAGGGTACCTTCTGGGTTCTCCAGGGGTCCCTTGGCAAAATGCCTAAAAAGTCTCCAAATTGCCCAAACATTGAGTGCAAGCCAGGGGGTGGATCAAGCCTCCATTTTTTGCTACACAAAGCTACAGTTTTTCATTGTGCAACATTACAACCTTGGGCACTATGTGGGCCAGTTATCAGCATCTTAGTAGCAGCTGATGTCATCGATTGATAACTAGGACGTGAAGCACCTGCACAGCATCCTGGTTTGATTCCCCCCACCTCTCTCTGTCAGCACTAGGGCCACGTTAGCTGCATGTGGAGGAGAAAATGAGGGAGAAGAAGATGAAATTCTAACACCTGTCTTGTCCTTAGGCCTTAGGACCTAGGGATGTTGAAAGTTGCAAGGATTATGCCTCCTGGGAGGACCGCTTAAAAATATGGGCTGCCATGGAGTGCTATGTTGGGTCTAGAAGTAGCATACTGAAGTGGTCTCCCACATGGAGGTGGTGAGTATCTGAATTGGAAAGCAACATGGAAACCTTCCCATGCTGTCCTGTCTTGAATTTTAAGACCTAGATAATACTAGAACCTCAGTTTTCAAGGAGCCACATTTGAATTATAAGAGTCCATCCAGTAAAGCCTTGCAAGAGAGGCAACCAAAAGGTTTAAATACATGCAGAAGGCCAAGGACTATGTTTTGAGTAAAATCATCATGTTCTTCCTACTTCCTGTGCTTTGTGCACTAGTAGAATAAAACCTACAAACACCTCAAACATGGCTTCATCATTTTGAACATCCAGAGCTAAAGGAAATACTCCCTGTGGCATTCACAATGTAGTTGCTAGTGAGGGTCAGTACTCCAGATAATCAGGCTAACCTGCTCACCAAAAGCACTACATGGGTATTTCATATTTTCAGCATAGTCTGGACCATACAAAGAAGGGCCCAACAATGGTCACCCTATTGCCATCTGTAATAGTGGTTCTAAAGTGCCCTATTGCTTATTAATGCCCCGTGCATTAGCACCGGTTACACATGTAATGTGTCTTCCCCTAATCTTTATTTAAACCAAAAAGAACGTAGAAAATGTGCTTTAGGATAATTTATTACAAATATAAGAAAGGCAATTGGACATCTTTTCTTCTAATTTAGATAAAAAAATAAAAACAATTGTCTGGCTGTGTCTCAATGGCAGGTCTAGTACTTTGCCCAACTATTTCACCACAATGAGGCAAAAAAAAAAAAACCCAGTAAATATAGTTTATTCCATAGGAATATAGCTGTCCATTTACATATCTAAGGTATAGCATAAACATTTGTTATTGTTTGTCAGTATTATAATGTTCTAGGTAGTTCTCATATGTGTTGGCACAAATGTTTTACACGGGAAATGCTCAATGTTTCAAGAAACCTACAGTTCTCTCTGTACAGTGACCATTTTAAGTTTTCAAAATTAAAAAAACTGAATACATTATTTGTCATCTCCCAGAAAAAAACACAACTTTTCCCACTGTAAGACCATGTTTCGGAAAGTTAAATCATAATTTGTGCTCAAAATCAAGACTGCACTGCTGTTGGAAGAGTTGGGATGACATAAGACATTGTTCCAAAGACCAAGGTATTGTAGAGATTGTCAGTGTTGTTAGCAAAAAAAAAAAAACAATTAAATGGATCTCTACTGAAGAAATGTGATTTATACCTACATAGAAATTGTAAGGGTCATCTTTAATTGATGTTGGTGCATTTCGTCACACATGTGAGTGCATTATTCTGTAATTACATTCATTGTCTAATGAAATACACATAGCTTAAATGTTCAAAATTGGTAGGAGTTGCAGAGGAGTAAATGGTTAGAAGGGTTTTTTTTTTTATCAAGCCAATTTGACACACAGAAATCATAACTCTTAATGTAATCCGTTTCAGACATTTATAGGCAATTAAAGTCAAGCAGAATTAGTATTGAAATGCATAAGAGTAAGAGAACTTTGGCAAGGGAAATGCACAATGAAATCTCAAATGGTTTCATCCTAGATAATTGAGGATGGAATTATGTTGACTTAAATGTGCATTGAGTAATTTGCTATCTTTTGTGACTCATTTCTTGATAGATTGTTACATGCCTTATTAAGGAAGTTGGACTAAACAATGAAGCCCATTCCTGTTTAAAGACAACAAGGCCTAGTAATACAGTATGTTTCATGTTGTTTCCTATTGTTAAATCATCTTGCTTTCATTGAAAACATTGATATAACCAGTATAAAAAAATAATTAAAATTCATAGTTAGAAATATGTGTGCTGTTTAGTTGTATTAGGAATTACCGCTTGGACTTTTTGATCAATCACCTTCCTTGAGCTGAGACATTTATTCTATGAAGATAGTGCTCAAGTAATATTCATTGGAATTATATTGCTTTGTAATTTTTATATTATTCTCTATATGTTTTTTTTTTTTTTTTTTTTTTTTTTT
>BLSH010466543.1:3641497-3652325 GCA_018402905.1 Glandirana rugosa | reverse complement strand
CAGCAGTGGAAAACCCATGAGTACTGGAATGATGTATCTCAGGGGTAGAGAGAGAAAGCATGGAGGACATTTGTGATTTATTTCTTGCAGCTGATGAATACCGCAGTATGCTGACCACACTAGATTGGTGAGAGACTTATTTCTGATAAGCACCATACTGCAACATATATTATTTTCTGATTGTATATGTGATATGCTTGATTAAATTCTGCCGGTCTGTTTGGTGCCTTATGGAGGTTTGAAAGTGTGCTTTATTATGTGAACATCATGTAAATAACTGAGTGCTTTCCCTCCTATTGCTGCTCTATGATAGAAGGTGGATGTTGCTTCTACTGTCCTGCTGAGCTTGACTAACATGCTACTATTTGCATGCATCTATTGCAATACTGCTCTTCAAATTCCTGCCACACAATTTTACGCTTCCTAGACTCTTTTGAATCATTATGTTGGAGAATTTAAGTACGGGTTACATCCGATGTTACCCAAAGACCATTACATGCTATTACAGTGAGGGAGAATGTGCATACAGTTCATCGATCTACTCTCCATATGTGCATGGTGTGCATTTAATATAAAGAATTGTATGCATGCCTGTATGGATGACTTCTAGACGTACCTATTGGGATTAGACAACGTTGTCTTTTTTTATGGTGTGGAAGGTGGTGTATTTTTGTAATTTTAATAACCTTGCATTCAAGTACTTTTTGACATTTAAGGATTTTTCTATATATTTTATAGATTGTGTAATGGTCATTTTTGGGTCTACTTAAGCCCCAGAGGCTCATTCACATGGACCTATTGAGCCGTCCACCTTCTGGTCTGCTATTTTTCTGTATAATATGGTTGATTGACCATGGAGACCCACTGATTATTTTGTTAATGAGTGGGCGAGTGCCCACAGGGTTAATTTTATTACCCATGTATTCAAGGTCCCTGTTTTTTATTTTTTGTTATTTGGTAATGATTTAGATTTCCCCTAATAACCTGAAGATGAACATTTTTAGTCCCAGTGTATCATTTGATGGTCAGGTCAGTTATTGAGTGAATACACAAAACGTTAATAATCTAGGCTACCAATGAGAAATAAGGTTACACATTCTGGGCCAGGTTTGGGTGCATTATTTTCACTAAATAAATAACAAGTCAGGCAGGACACATCACACGCCCATTATCTAGTTTCTCCAGGGATCACATACTCATTGAAGATCAAGAGACTCATCATCTAAAACACACTTCACTGAAGCCAGGATGCACATCATCAGTATGGCTAGACACCATTTTGGGAAGACAACTCCACCTATTGACAGCCATTTTAAGGGTCTGGTCAGCAGCCATTTTAATTACCTCCTTCTCAGCCTATAGACAAATGACGGCCAGATGGGAGCGCTCTAATCCTGGGTAGACTTTATATGATGTCCTCCCAGGATCGGGCCTCGGATCGGGTCACAGGACACAGTGGATGACAGATCAGTGTACCAGGCTGCCGCCGGTACCATGTAATCACTGTGACCAATCACAGGGCAATTGCACACCATGAATGGCTTCCATTCATGCCATTCACTGTGTACTATTGCATTGATCTTTGTAATTGGTCACAGTGCTCACATTGTATAGACAGGGCCAATCACAGCCCATTTGTACCATGGGATTAGGTGTGGCCAATCACAGCTAATCACAATAGAGCACACTGAATAACTTGATGGTCATCCAAAATGGTTGCTTATAACAGTGATTATTACTGTTATAAGCAATAATAGTGTGTAAAAAAAAAACACTGATCACCTCCCCAGAGTAGCACAGTGCTACTACTATGGTAACACTGTATTGCTCTGGTCATAGTATGTAAAAACAAATCTAAAAAAAGGAAAAAAAAGTGATACAAAAGAACATTTTTTTAGTTTTTTACCCCATACTGACACCAGTCAATGTCCCTGATCACTGCCACACCAGATATATGATGATGCTGTACTGCAATTTCTTAATTTCCAAAAAATTGTGATAACATTTATTTGCCAAAAACTCGCCATGCCTCTTACTAAATATCTAGCACTGTCTACTTTCCAAAAAGGGGTCTTTTGGGAGCTATTTGTACTATACTGGCATTTTCAGGCCTCAAGAAATGAGTACATCAGGATTGATCGATTTCCAGATATACAGTGTATACCATAGTTTGTAGACTCTATAACTTTCCTACAATCTAAATAATATACACTGATTTGGGTTATTTTTTGCCAAAGAAATGTAGCAGTATGCATTTTGGCCTAAATATATGAAGAAAGATTATTTATTTGCAAAATTTTATAACAGAAACAATGAAAAGTGCGTTGTTTTTTGTTTTTCAAAATTTTCAGTCTTTTTTGTTTATTTAAAAAAGAATAAAAATCCAGTGGTGATTAGATACCACTAAAAGAAAGCTCTATTTGTGTGAAAAAATGCTAAAAATTTCATCTGCTTACAGTGTTGACCGCACAATTGTCTTTCAAAGTGTGACGGCGCTGAAAGCTGAAAATTGGCCTGGGCAGGAAGAGGATGAAAGTGTCCAGTATTGAAATAGTTAAAGACTACATTCACTTTTGGAAGGTAAATATATTTTCTTCACACTTTTATCTTAAAAACGGATAAATGTATTCATTTTCTGGTTGCAATAATTTTGTGCTGGTCGATTTACTACCCAATTAGATCCCCTAACCCCCCCCCTCCCCCATGAATTGTTCATTTTAATTTGCCATATTGGCATAATTTAGAAGGACTCCACCCGGGAATTCAACTGCAGCAGGTTCACAGGCCGAGTGGTCAATTGCAGATTACTGTTTGGAAAATTGAATAAAAACTAGTTAGGGTTTCTAGGAAGGGGAACTAGCTGTTTGAAATAATATAAAAATCTGCTGTAACAGGGTACATTTCATTGCAAAATCTTTGCGTCTACGTCTTATCTCTTTCACTGTTATATGCTGTTTGTAAGTGACTTCTGTAAAATACTGCAAATATTAATTTATTTGTCTTTATAGTCCACAGTTCACTTCAGTTACTTATACCAGACCTTGTGTTTAAGCCCCGGTTCACATATGTGCGATGCGGGAACCCTACGAATCCACTGCATTTTCCCGCATCGCACCCGACTCGCACGGCAGTTCACACTGCCATATACGAACTGAGGGAGGTCTCAGTACATTGTTAACAACACCCTCTTTTCAGCTTGCATATCGCAGTGCAACACTCATGTGATCCGATTCTGGTGCCAACGCAAAAAAGGGTCCTGTGCGTGTTTTGTTTGAATCTGATGTAATTTCAGCCACACTATCTGTAAGACTGAAATTGCATCACACGGACATCGCATGTGATTTGCGCTGCAGTGCGGTGTGAATCACATGCAATATCGCACAGCGCACTGCTGTGAACTGGGGCTAACAAAGAATTCCTGCATTGGGCAAAGTAGCTCAGGAAAAATTAGTCAGTTTAATTATTTCCATAAATTGTTTTTGTATTGGAGGCATTGTTGTTCATCAATCGATTAAATGATCAATATAGCTGGCTAAACTATTTGTTCAAACATTCCCTGACAGCACTTGCTAATCTTCTCTCTTTTTTAAAGGCTATGCTTGGCCTAATTAATTCATTAAAAATAACTCAAGGTGTGTCGGTAAGTGCTGGGTGAGTGAGGTATGTCATCTTTAGGTGTGCAGAGAAATCACAAAACAATTTAGTGGCTCCTCTGAGAGTAGCATATTGCAATCAGCTATAGTGGGGTAGATACTGAATGACTGCTAATTTGTCCAGGAAATAATCCTATTTTGTTATGGTCAGGACTAGAGTTGGGCGAACGAGTCGGGCCAAGCAAAGGTTCGGCCTGAAAATCGCCTGTTCGCCCATTCGACGAACACCCACATTCGCAGGGCATTTGGCGGGTGTTCGTCCACTGTTCGCGCACTGCACAGTGCATTCTAAGCCCTGATTGGGCAAATCTTTGCCCAATCAGGGCGCAATGAATAGCTGGTTGTTAGGGAGCCGGGCGGGAAGCTGGCTGCGGTATCCTCAACAAGTGAGGAGTCATCAGCTGTCAATGGGCTTCTTTGCTAACAGCCAAATAAAAAAAAAAACATTGCCGGCAATAAAAAAGTGTGGGTTTCCCATACCAGACCTTTATCCGAGCACGCAGCCTGGCAGGCCAGGAAAGGGGGGGGGGATGAGCAAGCGTCCCCCTCCTCCTGAATCATACTAAGCCACATGCCCTCAACATGGGGGGAGGGATGCTTTGGCGCAGGGGGGGCTCTGCTCCAAAGAACCTTGTCCCCATGTTGATGGGGACAAGGGCCTCATCCCCACAACCCTGAGCTGTGGTTGTGGGGATCTGCGGGCAGGGGGCTTATCATAATCTGGAAGCCTCACTTAACAAGGGGGCCCCCAGATCCCAGCCCCCCATGTGAATGAGTATGGGGTACATTGTACCCCAACCCATTCACCAAAAAGTGTCATAAAGTAATAAAAACACAGAGACAGTTTTTGACATTTCCTATATTAAAAAATAAAAAAACAATGTCCCCCCATGTAGATTCCTCGTCAATCATGATGCCACCGCTGCCACCGCCAGACCTGAAAAAAAATAATTCCTGTCAACTAAGGAAAACCGCCGAATGCCTTGAATGTGCCCCCCTTGTGACGTCACCTACCGGTGCATGCTGGGTTGATGATGTCACAAGGGTGCAGTGCCACCAGGTGACGTCGCTAGGTGGGCCTGCCCCTTATGTATATAAGAACTATTGGTTTGTCTTAGTTGAAAGCAGAGCGATTCTTGTTTTATTTTTTTGGGTCTTTTTTCGGGTCCGGCAGGCATCGTCATTGACACTGGATTTATATTGGCGGCTTCCAGATTCTGATAAGAGCTCTGCCCGCAGACCCCCACAACCACCGGCCAGGGTTGTGGAGATGAGGCTATTGTCCCCATCAACATTGGGACAAGGTGCTTTTAGGTGGGGAGGGCAGAGCCCCCTCACCCCAAAGCACCCACCCCCCATGTTGAGGGCATGTGGCCTGGTATGGTTCAGGAAGGGGACACTCGCTTCCCCCCCCCCCTTTCCTGGCCTGCCTCACTATGTGCTCAGATAAGGGTGTGGTATGGTTTTTGGGGAGGACCCCACGCCATTTTTTAAAAAAAAATTGGCGCTAGGTTTCCCTTAAAATCCATGCCAGACCCGAAGGATCAGTAAGGCACCAAACAGAATAAATGAATGGCAATGCAGCACAGTACATAATGTATATAGGATAGTGGCATGTTGCAATAATACATTTTTCTTTCTGTTGAGGCCTAATACAGATGTAAAAGCTGGTTTATTGTTGATGCAAATGCATACAGTAGTTGTGAACCCAGTCTAAAATATTACATTTAAAAATCCTTTTTTTTTTAGAAATCAAGTAGAGTTTTTGGCTTTTATTTACATCTTTTCCAGCTTTTCCTTACCTCTTGTTTAGTGGCTTTCCCTTGTCTAGGCTTCAGTTGTCCTCATAACTCAGTTACACCCAGTGGCCCTAAGGCCTCATACACACGGGCGTTTTGCACGCCGGCGTTTGTAGGCGTTTTTTGCAGCTCTCCATGTTATTCAATGGCCTTCTAAAAACGCCGGCGTTAGTGAGCAGTAGAGGGCGTCGGCGTTAGTGAGCTGTTTTTAGAACGCGGGACCATCGCGTTCTGTAGCTGTAGCGTTTTGGCGTTTTTTGACGCCAATCGGCAAAACGCTCACTAACGCTTGCTAACGCCCGCTAACGCCGTACCGGCGTTAACAAGCGTTTTTTGACGCCGGCGTTTTTAGGTTGAAAAATAGCAGAGGACTGATTTTTTTTAAAAAAACGCCTATTGACGCCGACGCTCACTAACGCTCGCTAACGCCGATGCAAAACGCCGCAAAAAACGCCGATTTTTTAAAAAACGTCGGACCTGGCGTTTTGCTTATTTATTATAAAACGCCCGTGTGTATGAGGCCTAAAACATTTGAAAGCTTCAGAGTTGGCCATAAATTTCCACACACTGAAATTTTCAGATACCAGGAGGTCAAACACTTTCTCCTCACAAGTATCTCATATCCCATCATTCCCTCACTAAGTACAAACAACGATGAACAGACAACCCCCACTCACTTGGCTTGATTTTAATTTTCTTTTCTTAACCATTTCTATGCTACCTCTCTCACTTTATCATCATAAATGGGAGTGTGACCCGTGTGCCTCACTGGCGCAGGAAGATTGGAAACAAATTTGGCTTACCATAAAGGTCTGATCACAAACTGAATTCTCCGTGGAGATGGCCTATAAAGTACCCATTCACTGGTAATTGATCAAAAACGAATTAGCCAGCTTTATTACCACTAAAGAGTCATACACATGATGAGACAATGGTATGAAAATGGTCGTTCATCCGAACGTTAGTACGTGTGATTAGAACAGCCGACATACAATGGTCGTACAACAGACGTTGGATGAGCAGACTAGAAAACTTTGGTCCGAACGTTAGTACGTGCGATTAGAACAGCCGACGTACGACGGTCGTACAACAGAAGTTGGATGAGCAGACTAGAAAACTTTGGTTGTACCAACAAGCGGTCATACGACCGTTGTATCGTGTGTACAGAGAAGTTGGTCCAACAAGTTGTACTGTGCAAAACACGCATGCTCAGAAGTCAGGAACGCCTAGAAGTGTCCGTTCGTTCCTAATTCACAAATTACATGCACCTGAACTTCCTCTTTATACGCTCGTAACACGTCACTACGTTCGGCTTGGTCGTACGATCGCTTAGTGCATGTCAGTAACAACAGCCAACATACGATTTGGGCCGTTCGGTCATAAGAGAGTTGCATCGTGTGTACAAGGCTTTACTCTTCAAATTGCATCCAAGAGTGCACAGGGGCTTGTATGGTGAACCTGGTCAATAGTACAGCTACTCTGGGCCAAAATATAGTGAATAATCAACTTGCTATAAGGCCATCATATACACAAAAACTCTTATGGAGGTTTATTAAACTGACAATAAATAAATACATTTTTGACTTCCTGAGCCATTTCACAGCTGCCAATTGATTGCAAATGGCTGGCAGTCACAAATTCTCAGAGTTAAGCCTGGTACACACTATCAGTTTTTTTCCGTTCAACCCAGCGAGCTGAACAAAAAAAAAGTAGTCAGCTCTGGTCAGAGCCACTATACAAAGTTAGTATAGCGATCTCCCCCGCTGAGCTATTATGTTCTTACAGAGGGACGGCCCCCCCGCCAGAACAGTCTGAACGGTGATCTCTGCCATTCGCTAAGAACACTGATCGGAAGTTGGTTGGCTGCTGGTTTTCCCGAACGCACGTCCAACAGAAGCCGGCCAAATGGACAGATTGACATACACAAGGGCCGAATGTTGGTGCTTTTTTTTTAACAGACCGATGTCTGCCAACATTTGGCCCGTGTGTACCTGGCTATAATAAAGATAGACTATCACAAACTATGGTCTACCAAATGTTGACAGCCAAAGTCACTGACAGAATGGCCTTATATAAAGAAGTATGGGAACCCTGGGTCCTAAAGGATAAGCTTGGAAAGCTGAAGGTGCTGAAGTCTTGCTGTCACATGGCTTTTCATGTGGTAGCCATCTTTGTGAGTTTTTGATACTTGCTTTTTATATTGGTTTGTCGAGACCAGGTTTTAAAATAAATGAGCATTTTTGGCTCCTGTGGTGAGCAGTTCTTTTACACAGCTGCACTACATATGTGCTGGCCCCAGAGAGTGACAACCTCATCGATACCAGCACCAAAGGGTTCCTTAAAGTGTTTGTTAATCCCCCCCCAAAAAAATGGATCCTGTTCCTATAAAGCATTATATACAGCACAGTGCTAGTGCAGTGTCATTTGTCCCCCTGTATCACCTGAAAAACCTGCCTGATCCTGCCTGGCTATACCCTTCCTCCTGTACTTAGACTATGATATGTCAGGGCTGCTGAGCCCTGAAACAGTTGTCCAAGTACGTGCCTCCGTCATCTGCAGCTATCTGCAGCTCTCCTGTATATCCCTCTGTCCTCCTCGCCCCTGTCTGTCATCTTTCACTCGTGCTGATCTGCTGCTTTCCCCACTGCTTCAAAACGATTTGACCTTTATATCATCCCCTCTGTCAAAAAGCTGTATCCTAGTGCCTGCGCTTTATAAAAGAAAAAGTGATTTCTACCTGTTTTAACAGTGTCTTCCAGTGATCACATGATCACATGACTCCAGGCTCTCTGCTCCCCTCCTCCCCACCTCCCTGGCTGATGACAGCAGGGGAATCTCGGCCCCACCCACTGGAGATATCAGTCAAGCAGAGCTGAGAACCTGGATTCATTTTATCACTGGAAGACACTGTTAAAACAGATAGAAATCATTTTTTTTAAATAAAGCACAGGCACTAGGATGTAGCTTTTTATCTAACAGAAGATATTATATAAAGATGAGATAGTGGCTTAACAACCACTTTAAAGGGACTGCTCCTGAGAACAAGATGCTGGAATCCACCCTTCTTAGAAAAAATATCAAAATGCCTACAGTATATGCTGCCTATAATTTAAGCAGCCACATCTTCTAGTGAGTGCAGAGTGTTGGTAGTGGTTATCACTGGAGAAGTGCAAAAGTGGACTAGAGCCATCCGGATATATATTTAACCACTTGCTTACTGGGCACTTAAACCCCCTTCCTGCCCAGCGCTGTTTCACTTTGAATGACAATTGCACGGTCAGGCAACACTGTACATATATGACATTTTTATAATTTTTTTCCCACAAATAGAGCTTTCTTTTGGTGGTATTTAATCACCGTTGGGTTTTTTATTTTTTGCTAAAAAACAAAAACAGCCAGACAGTTAAAAAAGTTTCAAATTTTGAAAACAGATAATTTTTCTCCTTCATTGATGTGCGCTGATGAGGCTGCACTAATGGGCACTGATAGTCACTGATAGGCTACACTGATGGGCACTGAGAGGTGGCACTGATGGGCACTGATGGTTGGCACTGATGGGTGGCACTGAAGGGCACTGATAGGTAGCACTGAAGGGCACTGATAGCTGGCACTGGTTGGCACTGATGGACGCTGATGGGTGGCACTGATGGGCACTGGTAGGTGACACTGATAGACAGCACTAATTGGTGGCACTGATGATGAGGCTTTGATGAGCATTGATTGGCAGCACTAGTGGGCATTGATAGGTGGCACTGTTGGGCACTGGTAAGTGGCACTGATGGGCACACATGAGGCAGCCACGGCTTTCTGTGTGAGGGACCGATGTCCCTCTGACAGAAGCCTGTGATTATTATTATACAGGATTTATTTAGCGCCAATAGTTTGCGCGGTGCTTTACAATATGGGGGCAGACAGTACAGTTACAATACAAATCAAAACAGGAGGGATCAGAGGGCCCTGCTCGTTAGAGCTTACAATCTAGAAGCGAGGGTCGAGTGTAACACAAGGTAATAACTGTGGTGGAGGATCATACGGAGAAAGTGAAAATACAGTTGTTAGGTGTGGGAAAAGAAAAGTTTCAGGGATCGTCTAAAAGCTAACAGAGTAGGAGATAATTGGACAGATTGGGGTAAGGAGTTCCATAGGATTGGAGAGGCTCTGGAAAAGTCCTGGATACTTGCATGGGAGGAGGTAATGTGGGAGCTAGAGAGCAGGAGGTCTTGAGAAGAACAAAGAGGACGATTAGGTTGGTATTTTGAAACTAGGCTAGTGATGTAGCTGGGGGCAGAGTTGTAGATGACTTTGTAAGAGGTTGTTTGTATTTTGAATTTAATTCGTTGGCGAGTGGAAGCCGGTGGAGAGATTGACAGAGAGGAGTAGCAGACACAGAGCAATTGGTAAGGTGGATAAGTCTGGCAGTAGCGTTCATGATGGACTGAAGGGGGAATAGCCTGTGTAGAGGTAAAGCAACGAGGAGGGAGTTGCAGTAGTCGAGGGGAGAGATGACCAGGGAGTGAATTAAGAGCTTTGTCGTGTCATTGGTGACAAAGGGGCATATTTTGGAGATATTGCAGAGGTTGAGGCAGCAAGATAGCGTGAGAAAAAAAATGATCACGATCTTCTGTATACATCACATGATCAGCCGAGTCTCATAGACTCGATGATCACAGATCGCGCAGTGTGCGACCCCGCACGGAAGTGCAAACAGCGCATGCTCGGGAGGACGTCTATTGACGGCCTACCGGTAATTAAGACCCACGCTGTAGCCGTCATTCGGCTATAGCACGGACAAGAGGTGGTTAAAGGAGAACATTTATTTCTTTCTTTCATGGACTGGTCACGTGATATATAGATGAACTGAGTTGCATTTTACTTACACACTAATGCTTCATGTTAGTTAAAGGCACAGATATTATTTATTCATTTTGCTTTTGAATTGCACACATAACATTTACACAGGGATAGAGTTGAGCGAACCTCTGGAAGTTCGGGTTCTGCTGGTCCGTCCGAACTTCGGGACAAAGTTCGGGTCCGGGTCCGGACGGAACCCGAACGATCGCACGGACAACGGGGACACATTTACAATACACACGTTAAGTTTTCGTTTTACTTATTTATTATAGACACGGAAATTGATTGTACTTCGTAATCACACATTCATTTTACGTTGAGTCAAGTAGATATATAGTGCACTGGTCAGGTACTTTCTTTCTTTATTTACAAGAGGAAATTGGTGGAGAACAGGCACGATATCGGCTTACTGCCGATGTCGCACCCAGAATTAATGGCCATCCGGCAGTTATCTGCAGGAGGGCTCGTACGCGACAAACGTGAAGGCACGCCCCAGCGTGTGACGCGCTAGACACTAGTAGCTCA
>BLSH010466543.1:3605070-3618024 GCA_018402905.1 Glandirana rugosa | reverse complement strand
CTATCCCCATTTATTTGTAGGGCACTTGCCCTAGTTTGAAGATGATTTTAGAACAGTTATATGGCTTCTACCGTTAATTAATACTTTTCAGACACAGTTTGAAGATGAACCACATTCATCTCCATTTTTGCATTTTTTATGTTTTTATTTTTTTAAAAATATTTAAAGTTATTTCCCTGTCCCCATTTTTTTGTAGGGCGCTTGCCCTACCCTTACCCCCATTTTACTTCCTTTTGCAGCCCTCTGGGGCTTTCCAGGACTTTCCTACAGCCATTTTTGTGCCTAAAAGTTCGGGTCCCCATTGATTTCAATGGGGTTCGTTGTCCGTGCGATCGTTCGGGTTCCGTCCGGACCCGGACCCGGACTTTGTCCCGAAGTTCGGACGGACCAGCAGAACCCGAACTTCCAGGTGTTCGCTCAACTCTAGTTCTGAGTAGTTTTCCAGCAAAATTTTAACATGTATATGAAAAATGTCAAAATTGACTTAGATGGCAAGCGATAAAGAGAAGCTGTCACAACAACATAGAATCACAAAGGGTTCTTTTGGTCCCCATGTGATAAAAAATAAAATCTTATGAAAAAAAAAGTGTAAAAAAACACAAGTAACACCCAAGCCCCTCCAAAAAAAATCTTGCTTCCCCACATGCACATACAATTGTAAATACAAGTGTTAGGGGTGCCTACATACAAAAACATTGAATGCACTACACGTTACATATTGCCATGCATATCAGAGTAAAAGCAAAAATTCTATGGGCATTATTCATGGGTACCTCCAAACTGATGACCTGCTTTTAAAGTGTTGCTTGAGGAATATTTAGGGTAATAAAGTTTGTTGCTGTTTTGTGGGCGCACAAAATTTTAAGGCTTTACACATTGGGTATCTATTTGCTCAGCACAACCTTATATTTTATATTTTACAAAAATAGATAATATATTTCCAATTGCATGACCTGCAACTAACGTTAGTGTATTTTGCCCTGAAATTTTGCTCTTGATAAACTGCTGTGCTAATATCATGCAACATGAAAAAATAAAACTACCAACACTTTATTTTAACAGGGTCTCTGCTTTCAGAAAATATATAATATTTTGGTAATTTTAAAGTGTTACTAAAGCTTTGTTTTAAAAAAAATAAAACTAAATAACAAACATGCCTATACTTACCTGCTCTGTGCAATGCTTGTGAACAGAGCAGCCTGATCCTCTTCTTCTGGGCTCCCCCGCTGAAGCCGCAGCCCCTCCTCTTCATCAGAGGCCCCCAGGGAAAGCCAATTTCCCTGGGGGCACCTGTGCGTGCTCGCTCACGAGTCCCGCTGCTGCATCCATTGACACAGGCAGCGGGACTCAGGCTCACCCCCGCTCCTGTTTCACCAGTTATGATTGACAGCAGCGGGAGCCAATCACTCCTTCTGTTATCAATCTGTCAAATGAGGATAGAGACAGCAGCAGCAGCCAGTGCACTTGTGGATCGGATCAGGCTCAGGTAAGGAAAAAGAGGGGGGGGTCTGGGGGGCAGCTGCTGCACAGAAGGTTTTTCACCTTAATGCATAGAATGCATTACAGTGAAAAACCTTGAGGCTTTACAACCACTTTAAGTATTCTTCAGGTCTAAAATTATTTTTAAAAACATGTGCAAAAAAATCCCCAAAAAACTCTAGCAACGAAAGGGTTAAAGGCCAACTCAACTCATTTTCATTGGTGTCAGCAAGCTGAATTAAATGCTGGCTGTATATATCTCTGAGAGACTGCAGTGGCAAGCAACAGTGGCAGACATAGTCACCAAAGGGCTCCTATGTAAGAACAATTTTTGGGACCTGCACAGCTAATGCCCAAGAACAAATACATATTCAGTGTGTACTGTTGGATGGAGATGAAGACCGACATTTAAACTCTCTTGAACTCTCTTGTGATTCATGATATCCACCTTGAGTCAGACAGTGAAATGCCTACTTACAGTACTTCCAGTCCAAATGGTGTCGAGATGAAACACAGAAACATTCTGAATATCTCATTGCCGGTCAGGCAGTGAGTGAAGAAGGTGCTCAATGCCCAACACTATTTGGCCATGATAAACCCATAGCATAGTTAGGACATCATAAGGGATGCTAATAGTTCTCATCTGTCCTGGAAAAGGGCAATAGCCAGATTTTATGACAGCGGAAGGAGGTCACGGCACTCACCCAACACACTTCTGGGTTAATTGGCCCCTAAATCCAGTACTGGTGAGCAGTATACTTTATAATTCCTATCCCTTTCAGCAACTATAGCCATTAAAAAACAATAGCCATATAGCTGAGAAAGCCATCTACAAGAAAAGGATAAACTCGTTAGCACATTGTAAAAAGGTGAGGAACGATAAACGATGAACTAGAAATAAAGCACCAAATTATCAAAATTCAGTTTCAAACTTTAAGTGCTTACATGCCAAAATTGGTAGTGCAACTGTCTGCTCAACACAACCTGTGCAATGTATATTCTGGAACTACCTTATTTATGTACTGTCAAACTAAATGAAATTAGGTGTTTTTTTTATAGTTCTCCACTGTTCTTCTAGAGTTTTATGAGTTTTCCCAAACTAACAAAGCTGTAAAGCCAATATGGTCACTTAAAGTCTTCATCAGAAGCCCATGTGACAGGAGATGACAATGCAGGAGCTCAACTGGCCAGAGCACTGGTACCCCATAACTGGGAATATCTGCACCAGTACCTTCAATGGCAAAATCACCAGGTATAATGTTGGCCTGTGTGGCAATACATTGATGTTTCATGTCCATTGTACATTTTATGGATGATTTCATTACTAATTATCCCCTATATTATTTTTATCATGTAAATATATACTTACCTTTTTACTTGATATGTAAAAAACTGAGGCAATAGAAAGTTGGTCTTGAACGTCATGGAATAAAATTGGATTTTAGCATAGACATCTTTAAAACAAAAAATTGTCATGTATAGTAGTGAGAAATACAAATATTGATTTTAAACATAATGACAAAGAATCATAGTAAATCTAAGACTCATTACACAGCGATTCTGTTGCTAGAGACAAATCGCCAGCAGGATTGCTGAAAAGGCTGCCTGTTTGTCCCTATGGAATCGCTACCTCCATAGACACACACAGCAAGATGTGACTTTGTTGATGACCCACATGCTGCTGAATCTTGATCACTAGAAGCAGCAACTCCCTATCCTGATTCCATAGAGACAAAATAGTCAGCCTCTTAGAGATTCTGATGTTGCTGATTTTGACAAACTGTCAGCGGCAGGATAGGTAGCAGCACAGTTGCCCATGTGTTATCAGCCTAAGGGAGACCACTTTGGAGATAAAAGAACATCTGCTTGCCACAAGAAAAATAAAGGGCTATCATTGTGTCAAAGAAAGATTTCTGTATACGCAGTGTCAGGTGCATTATGGCGCTAGTATAAAACATCAGAAACCTAAATACAACGTATCTTTCTTACTAGAAATAGCACATGGAAGTTAATGAATCCAGAGGAATTATCAAATGAATTGATCGCAATTGTGGGTCAATACTAACCTGTAGATTTCAAAACTCTCCCAGAGCACTGAGACTTGTTCATCCAGGAGGCAGTACACTGGCAAAAAGGAGTGCAATGTAGCATTCATGGTAATTCATACTGGTGTGAACAAGCTGTAGAGCCCGTTTACACAGGGGAGACTTGCGCTCCGACTTGTGTCACCCCCAAGTCGCTTGACATCTGAAATCCCATTGAAGTCAATGGGAGCCGTCGTAATGTAGAATTCAAGGGAAGTCGCCTTCAAGTCGGATCCCCCATCTATATTGAAGCGACTTACGGGAAAAAGAAAATCATTTACATAGTTACTCCCCCCCGAATTACCCAGGCAACTCCCTCCCTCCCTTCTCTGATTGGCCACAGGCAAAGTCGCCTGGCATGAAGTCGCGTTGTAAGTTACCCAAAGTTGCGCTGAAGTCGCCTTGAAGTTGCGTTGTAAGTAGTGGTGCACCGAATGGAAAGTTTGGTGCCGAAACCGGAAATGCACTAAGCCAAAAACTGAAAACCAAAACCGAAAATGACAGTTTTTAAAAAATATTTATGTTTTATATACAATCGTCATATGCAGCCTACCTGTACCTGGGCACTGACAGGTGGCACTAATTGGAAGCACTGATTGGCACTATTAAGCACTGGCAGGTGGCACTTGCAGGTGGCACTGGTTGGCACTGACAGGTGGCACTGGTTGGCACTGGCAGGTGGCACGGAATTGCACTGATTGGCACTTACAGGTGGCACTGGATGGCACTGACAGGTGGCACTGGATGGCACTGGCAGGTGGCACTGATTGGCACTGATTGGCACTGGCAGAAGAGATTCACAGATCGTGCGGCTTGTAAAAGCCGCTCTGTGCATGAGACTGTCTTGTAATTACACTGAATGCAGAGAGAGAGCTGTCAGATCTTCACGCTGATGTCGGAGGTGGGCGGGAACAAACAACTATCAAACACCCGCCGGCCCCTATGCCATTGGCTGGCCTTTGATAGCTGTTCAGTCACCCCACCTCCGACATCAGCGTGAAGATCTGACAGCTCTCTCTCTGCATTCAGTGTAATTACATGACAGTCTCATGCACAGAGCGGCTCTTGCAAGGAGCGCAATCTGTGCAATGTGAATCTTCTCATTTCCTGCATTCATTGTGGGGGTATGTGATGCCCACATACTGCAATGGGCGGGACCCGGGCGGACCCCGCCCCCTTTCGGTATCGGGCCGTTTTTTTGTATTGGCCAACACCGAAAACACAGTTTATGGCCGAAAATGCAGATAATTTTCGGCGGCCGAAATTTCGGTGCATCCCTAGTTGTAAGTCGCCTAGCAAAGTCGTGCCGATGTCGGATCGCCCCTGTGTGAATGCAGGCTAAGGATTATTTCATTTTTTTTGTCCGCACCAGAATTGGAACGCATGGGTGTTCACACCCATGCGATCCTATTCCTGTCCAAATTGACAGTTCGCACTACAATATGCAAACCGATCTCAGGGTGTCATTAACTTAGTATTGACACTCCCAGAGGTTCGTATAGGGCAGTGTGAACTGCCTGCAAGTCAGGTGCGATGTGAGAACCTGCAGAGGATTCGCAGGGTTTTGCACATTGCACCAATGTGAACCGAGCCTAAAGAAACTGTTTTCCATTTCTGTGTCAGGGCTCCTGAATGCTCCCCATTCTCTACTGGCTTTAATTTACAACTCCAGACAAAATCAACAAAATAAAAATAAATAGCTCATTAAAAGGTAAATTAACACAATGAGCTTTTGCAGCAATATTCAGCTTTGATTCAGAAATGTCCAATGTAGGACCCTTTCCTGCTGTCTGTCCTCAGTATAATGGATAGTATCATTCAACCCACTTCTTCTGAGCCCAGGTCATCCTGGACCTAACCCAGCCTGTTACATAGCAGCATTCATTTGTGTCTTTTTATCTGCCTAACGTTCAAATTTAAACTCATTGTCAGATTTCAATTATTAATATTTATAATTTATGTTAGACAAACATGTAAAATAAATTGGCTTAATGTAAATAATCTTATTCATAAGCATTTTTTTTGTAGAGTCACAGAAAGTTGGAGTGCAGGATAGTTCAAGGTTAGGAATCTGGAATCAGTTAATGTCACTACAGGTGAAAGACCCAAAACGCATCTCAAAGGTGAACTGAAGGGGGCACACATGGCAGACTGACAACGTTCCCATTAGTCTTAGCTTTGCCAGTGTGGAACAAGAAGTTCTGTTACTGGCAGGACCTCCAGGAACAAAAAACAAAAAACAAAACAAAAAAACCCTTTGCAACAAATTCACGATAAATGATTTGCTTAAAGCCGAATTAAAATATCTTTTCCAAATGCAAATATTTGGAAAATGTCAGTTAAAATAGTACATGCATTCACACTGAAAAATCTGTGTTAGCTTTTGCTTTATTCAAATTTTATAATATTATCCATATGTCATCTTGCAGAGTGCATTCCATTTACTCTCTCAGCATTAGTGGGAAGTGATGAAGGGGGTGCTATGGTCTGAAGAAAATAATGTAATAATTCCATCATAGAAAGTTCTCTGCATAAACTGTTTTCATTCTTTGTCAGTATTCGGGTGTTTAATAGGACAGTTTTATCCCACTCTAATCCTCCATGCATGTTATTAGTCACTTGTTACTAAATGCAGCTGTATGTCCAATAAAAGGGAAAACACAGGGTGGGCTTGTGCGCAACACAAGGGGAAGCCCGGGCAGTAGGGGGAATCGGCACTGCACAGAGTGATTAGGGTGTGCCCAAGGCGAGAGTAAACTCCATTTGTCTTATGGAAAAAATATGTCATACCCTATATAATTCTATGCCTTTTTATAACACCAAATGGGATTAAACATTCTGAGGTCCTTCTTCAAATTACAGATCACTAGTGTAAACCTCATTAACGACTCTTTACTGACTAGTCATTCATGGTTCATTCCAACTACATTATGCTATATGTACATTAATAATATTTTTGCTAATGACATAGTGTAGGCCCCTTGTCCTGAACAGGGCTGCTAGCAAATTTATTTGTGTTAGGTGGTAACTAGCCTGGCTAATTTGTAGTCTTGATCCATTGATTTCTGTCCTAAGCCTGGTGTGCTGTCTCTCTCTTCTGTCAATAGGTGGCACTGCTTCTTTTGGCATTAGGATGATAGATCACAGTGAATTCAGGTTATGTGTAGACATGTTGTCTCAGCCAATCAGGAGCAGTTTTCTCAGGCCCCTGAGCATGCTGGGATAGTCTATTTATTCTGAAGAGTCAGGTGATCGGAGTTCTTTGTGCCCCCGGCTTTGACCTGGGGGGACATATGTGGAGCAGCAGCAGAGGGTTAGGCCAGAAGCCTGGGGCCTAACCACGTGTGTAGAGGCTCAGCCCGAGGGGAGCCTAATCAGTCCCGAGAGGTAAAGGGGAAGCAGCTGCCACAATGGGGCAACAACTCCTTTTACCAGACGCAAGGGCAGAAGGGGTAGAGTTCTGAAGGAGTACCAGAGCAGACGCTTCATTAGCCGGGGATGGTAAAGTAAGTGGGAAAGTTTCAGTGGAGACTCATCCAGGAGTACAGCGGGTAGCTGTAAGTAAAGCCTGAAGATAAGTACAGCGGGTTAGCTGTGAGTCAAACCAGAGGGATCCAGCGGGTAGCTGTGAGTGCAGGAATCCAGCAGGTAGTGTGGGTACAGCTTGAAGAATACAGTGGGTAGCTGTGAGAAGAGCTCAGGGGATCCAGCAGGTAGCTGGGAGTCCAAGAAGTCTAGTGAGAGACTGTGAGCTAAGCCTGAAGACTACAGCAATAAGCTGTGAGTGAAGCTTGAGAAGTCCAGCAGGTTCTGTAGCTGGGGAGAGATTGAAGATCTACAGTGGGATACTGTGAGTGAAATGTTGCTATTCGAGACAGCAGTTCCTATAAAATACAGATCGCTGCATTCAGCTTAAAGGTCTTTCTTCTGTATCGTTGTCTGCCTAGTTCTATTTTTGTCTGCGGAGTCTGCCAATTTGCCATTTCATTTGCCTAAGGGTGTCCTGTGCCCTAACCCTCTCTCCCCTGTTCTTGTTAAGAGAAATAAAACTCTCTTTGTTAATTTTCAAAAAGTGACAGATGCCCATCATTCCACCTTGCACTACACCCACTATGCCTAGTAACCTGCACTCTGAGGAGGAATGTCAGCTCTCCCTGACTCTGGAGGTCACCATCAGGTCTCTGGAGGTCGGGGAGGCTGCTACAATAGTATTGTGTCATATTTATTGCTAAGGTTCTATGAACCCTTTCAGTATAACTTTATTACTTTTATTTAGATGTGATTTTATTTTGTACCTAAAATACCTATTTCAGTGTATCTACAGTACATAGATGTGCTGTTTTTTACATGTACCACCAAGCTTTACCTAATAACAGTTTGTAAACAAAAAAAGAAAATTTGAGGTGGGGTGTACATGCACTTTAACCTAATGCAAAAAATGAGGTTATATTCCAAACTATTAAAAAAAGAATACATTAAAAGTCACTATCTGCCAATATAATATATTGTTATCCTGTAAGGCTGAACACATCAGTTAAAGCAAATGCATCGTTTGTCAGCAGTAGGTGGCGCTGCTACCTTGCATGAAAAGTCTTACATAGTCCAAAAATGACATCTGGTTTTTGAAATGGACCAGAATTGGCAACAGGATATCTGGAATGCATGCTCACTTTTTTTTTTTTCTAACTGACCTCCACAATGTGATGCATCTGGCACTGCATGCAGAACATGTCTTTTTGTATTCTGTACTAAAAGCAAATGGATTTTTAGGTGATGTGTTCAATTATAGTAGTTTTACACTGACAATTAACAGTTGTGAAGATGGTAAATCACATGCTTGTTAGAAAAGAAAAGCCTTGTTTGTCTGTTTTAGTCACCCATTATGTGTATAAGCAGACGTTTATGCTGTTTAAAAAATGTAACACAAGGGATGCAAGTTGCAGATTTACTGCTTTACAGTACCAACGAAAGTCATACATTTGGTTTCTATTTATTACACAAATCTTCATGTAATGTATTAAAAGCTAACTACATGCAAAACAATATTTTAGTTTAGCAGGTTTGCTTGCCAATTGATTGACATGTGAAATAGTGAGATATCTCCACCAGGATACACATTTGCAGTACCACAGGTGGCATCACTCTATAATGGGTTTGTGGGAGTGGAGACACCAATCACAACTGGTGATCTTCCTACTGAAGTCTCTGAAAGATATAATAAAGTGAAAGGTGAAGTTTACTTTTGAACTTTGTAATTGGACCAACCGCTGTTCCTTTTATTTCAATAAAGCGGAGTTCCACCACAAAGTGGAACTTCCGCTTATATGCTTCCTCCCCCCTCCGGTGCCACATTTGGCATCTTTCAGGGGGGAGGGGGAAACGGGGACCTGTTTTTGAAATTCATATGTGTTCAGGTTTAAAGGGATGAGGTGGCAACCCTTACAGGTCCCCTTCCCCACTTCCGGAAGATGGGGCCGCAGCCCGTCTCTCGGAAGTTCGGCCCCCCTCCTCCTTGCCCCACCACCAGACCAATAAGAAAGTGCAGCGCACTTACCACATGCACAGTAGGGAGCCAGCTGTGAAGCCGAAAGGCTCCCTTACCAGTAATGGTGGCGGCTGCACCTGGGATGCGATCCAAAGATCGGCTGGGGTGCCGACACCACGTGCTCCCTGGACAGGTAAGTCTCCTAATATTAAAAGTCAGCAGCTATATTATTTGTAGCTGCTGACTTAATATTTTTCACCCAGGCTGGAACTCCTCTTTCAGGACTTTTTATGTTTTCAGCTGGAGTTGTACAGCCTTCTTCGAGGACAGATAAACATGAATGGATATACAACTGGACTGTATATGTTTGTTGAAGACTTCATAAAAACAGGCAACTGACTTCTAACTTCTCCAAGAGATCTAAAGTGTAACTATGGCCAAAATATAACAATACATTCTGTATATGATACATTCTGCACTAGCATTGATCCAGCACTTTTTCTTTCTCCTTGTCCTCCCTGTGACATAGTTTATGACCTCGTGATCCAGCTGGCAAGTCTTTTGTTTTTCAATTCCCTTTACCAGACCAAACTGTCCAGCAAATGTGGCAGTTAAAGGGTTAAAGTGGTTGTAAAGGCAGAAGGTTTTTTATCTTAACGCATTCTATGCATTATGATAAAAAGCCTTCTGTGTGCAGCAGCCTCCCTCAGCCCCCCTAACACTTACCCGAGGTCCCTCTCTGTCCAGCAATGTCCATGAGTGTCTCAGCTGTCCGAGATTCTCCCTCCCTGATTGGCTGAGACACAGCATTGGCACCATTGGCTGTCGCTGCTGTCAATCACTGTCAGATAGCCAATCAGGAGAGAGAGTGGGTGGGGCCGGGTCAGGGCTCCGTGTCTGAATGGGCACAGGGAGCTGTGACTCGGCTCTGGTGCCCCCATAATAAGTTGCTTGCTGTGGGGGCACTGAACAGGAGGGAGGGACCAGGAGCAGCGAAGAGAGACCTGAGAAGAGGAGGATCCGGGCAGCCCTGTGCAAATCCACTGTATAACCTGTTTGTTATTTTTATAGGGAAAAAAACTAGACTTTATAATCCCTTTAAGGGAAACTGTATAACACTGACAGAGGTGTTTACAATGGTCAGGTTTTATTAATTTATGTCATGAGTGCTCAACCTGTGGCCCTCCAGCTGTTGCAGAACTACAGCTCTCATCATGCCTCTGTCTTTGGGAGTCATGCTTGTTTAATTGACAGCCTTGCAATGCCTCATGGGACTAGTAGTTCCGCAACAGCTGGAGGGCAACAGGTTGAGCACCCATGATTTATGTAACACTTTATCCCAAAAAGGAGAAAAACATGGTTGTGTAGATGCTTAACCAGTTCCCGACTGCCCGCCGTCATCTGACGGCAGCAGCATGGCTCCACTGCCTGAATCGCCATCACCTGACGGCGGGCGTGGGGGCATGTGTTGTGGGCATGCACCACTGGAGGGGGAGCCAATCAGCGAGTGGGACGGACTTGATGTCCGCCGGCCACCTGCGATCGCTCCCCGGCAGTGACAGAATGGGGATCCGTGAGTGTAAACAAATGGATCCCCGTTCTGACAGGGGAGAGGAGAGTGATCATATGTTCCCAGTATATGGGGGCAGCGATCTCTCTCCTCCCCCAGTCATCCCAGCCCCCATACAGTTAGAACACTGTGACAGGGAACATATTTAATCCTTTGATCGCCCCCTAGTGTTAACACCTTTGCTGCCAGGGACATTTACACAGTAATCAGTGCATTTTCATAGCACTGATCGCTGTATAAATGCCAATGGTCCCAAAAAAAGTGTCAAAAGTGTCCGATATGTCCGCCACAATATCGCAGTCCCACTAAAAATCACAGATCACCGCCATTACTAGTAAAAAAGTAAAATAAATACAATTGGCATAAATGAATCAAAAATACATATCAACTGATGAATAAATGTATTTTTTTATATTTTTTTGGATATGTATTATAGCAAAAAGTAACAAATATTGAGTTTTTGTTCAAAATTGTCACTCTTTGCTTATTTATGACACAAAAAAATAAAAACCGCAGAGGCAATAAAATACCACCAAAAGAAAGCTCTATTTGTGGGAAAAAAGGACGTCAATTTTGTTTGGGTACAAAGTCGCACAACTGTGCAATTGTCAGTTAAAGCATCCCAGTTCTGAATTGCAAAAAGTGCTCTGGTCAGGAAGGGGGTAAATCCTTCTGGGATTGAAGTGGTTAATAAGTGTTAGCTGGAGTTCCATTTTAAGATGCTATTGTAAATGGATTTGTGCTTCTGTCCATCCAGTTCTGAGACATACACAGCTCTGCTACACCACACAGCTTTTCTTAGTCAGTAGAGGCACTTGCACTGTCTGAATTTAAAGCCCAACTCCTGGAAACTTATGGGGCTGCACCTTCACTGCAGGGGTCAATGGCTCTTTTAGGTCTAGGAGACACAGAAAAGAAGATTTAATTACCCAATCCTCTGCTCCTCCATGCTGATAGACTGGTCCTTGCAGTATCTTCTCCCCCCATGCTCCAGCAGTCTAAGGTCCTGACATCTTCAAGACCAAGGCAGTTTCCATAGCCCTGCACTAAACATGATGACACAGAGGGACGGTCCACTGCTGGAGCGTGGGGGAGCATCACCTGATGGGAGAGCAGAGGATCAGTTAAGTATAAGCACTTCTCCTCTCCTTTAGACAAAACAAGCAGTTAACTCTTGCAGTGTGGTTGCAGCCCCAATGCAAGGGATGACTCTAACGTTTCCCAGAGTTGGGCTTTAAAATAATAAATGTGAGAAAGCATTTATAAATACAGAGCTACGCCATTTTGTGTATTTTACATTTGCCTGAAGTTCATCTTTAAATAAGAACTAGCATTATTTCCATGTAAACTAACAATGTAACATAAGCCCGGAGATATTTCAGGTAAACAACTATTCTGCAAAGAAGAAGCGCTGGGGTACATTTATAAAGTATTTATTGGGAAATTCACCCAGTGAATGCTTAAATGTTATTTGTTCTAATGCCATTTGATGGCATTCACCTGGCACAGTCAGAAACTCCCTATTTTTAATAGGATGAGTGTGCACCAGGTGAATGTAGCAGCCGGTAAAGAGCCATCGTATGTCAGAAATACAGTCAGTTGTCAAAACAGCTTTTAAGCCTACAGGCGAATTTGTCAGCAGGAGCTGTCCGTAGTGCTGAATCTGGCTTTTTACACACTTTCAGCACTTGGAGGGCTTGCAGTTATTTAAAGTGTGTTTTAACCCTCACAGTGTAATTCTCTTATTTGCTCCCTTGTGGTCTGTTTAACCGCCTCAGGACCGCCCACCGTCAAATGACGGCGTAGCGGTCCTGCTCTCCCAGCGGGTGGACGTCATATGACGTCCTCCCTTTAAGCTGGGATTGCGCGCGATCGGGCGCGCGCATCCCGGCTCTGTCGGTGTCAGCGTGTCCCCAGGACACGCCGATACACCGACAGGGGTGAACAGCCATTGGTTATGGCTGTTCACCACGTGATCGGCTGTGACGAAGTCACAGCTGATCACAAACGGCACGCCCGCCGTTCGCACGGCGCATGCGCGCAATCGGGAGCGCGCTGCGCGTGCGTGTCGGTGGCGGCGTGTTCCTGGGGAACACTGCCGGCGGCTGATACCTTGTGATTGGCTGTGATCTACTTCACAGCCGATCACATACAGTGTAAACAGAGCGGTAACTCACTGTTACCAGCTCTTCTCTCCTCACACAGAGTCGCGAGGGCTAACGCGCGTACGCGGCACGCTTGCCGCCCGCACGGCAAACACTAGTCGACACTGAAGCAGTGTCGGCTAGTGCACCACTTGTCGGTATTGGTTACCGACAAGTGGGGACAGCCACATA
>BLSH010466543.1:3558833-3592350 GCA_018402905.1 Glandirana rugosa | reverse complement strand
CAACTTCTGGGTCTCCAAATTGGCCACATGGCCTGAGCTTGCCCTTTATGCCTTGGAGGTGCTGGCCTGCCCTGCAGCCAGTGTATTGTCGGAACGTGTGTTTAGCACGGCAGGGGGCGTTATCACAGACAAGCGGAGCCGTTTGTCCACATCCAATGTGGACAAGCTAACCTTTATTAAAATGAATCAGGCATGGATCCCACAAGACTTGTCTGTACCTTGTGCAGAATAAACATTTAGACCGGACTCACACAGCCATTCATATACTTCTTTTTTTGAATAGGCCTCAATACAAAAAAAAAACCATGTTGGCTACCTCCTCCTACTCCTCTACCACCGCCACTTCCACCTACACTGCCACGGTCACGGCCTAGTCAACCTCTAGGCTCCTACTCCACATCCACCCCCCTTCCCGTTTTTTTACTTGATTTTAATTTATTTTCCCTAACCCCATTTATTTGTAGGGCACTTTAGAACAGTTATATGGCTTCTACCGTTAATTAATACTTTTCAGACACAGTTTGAAGATGATCCACATTCACCTCCATTTTTGCTTTTTTTATGTTTTTATTTTTTTTAAATATTTACAGTTATTTCCCTGTCCCCATTTTTTTGTAGGACACTTGCCCTACCCTTACCCCCATTTTACTTCCTTTTGCAGCCCTCTAGGGCTTTCCAGGACTTTGTTACAGCCATTTTTGTGCCTAAAAGTTCGGGTCCCCATTGATTTCAATGGGGTTCGTTGTCCGTTGTCCGTGCGATCGTTCGGGTTCCGTCCGGACCCGGACCCGGACTTTGTCTCGAAGTTCGGACGGACCAGCAGAACCCGAACTTCCAGAGGTTCGCTCAACTCTAGCCATGACTCTAAGTGCTAAAAGCCTAAGGTTAGGTGCTAAAGAAGAAAAAAATATACCTTAGGTAAGAATGAAAAATCCAAAGAACCTTGCTGTGGTCCTCCGCAGTTTTTGAGATCTAGATTCCCGGCATCCAATTCGCAATAGCAGGAAATTTTGACTGGCTCTCTATGGAGCTGGTTCACATATCTCTGCAGCAGATCCCATGAATTTCGCACAAAACCACTGTGTGTTTTTTGGTCCGTTTCAGGTCCGAATTCAGCCCAAAATTCAGGCTGAAATCGGACCTGAAACGGTGAACCAGGACACACCGGAACTTGCTGTGAGCCGTATATGGTTCATATGTGAACCCAGCCTTAACCTCTGGTTTTGAACTATATCCAATTTATTTTTATATGAGTATATGTAGTCAGATATTTTCTGGACTCCTTTTACTGAAATTGGATGTACCATTTAACCTAACCAACTTGTTCTGTCATTCTCCTTTGACTGTTGAACATAATCTCAATTTATTCATAGAGTAACATGGCTTTTTCCATAGATGCAGTTACAAACCGACTGCGACTGTCTCCTGAAGAAGTGAGCGTTGTCCCACGAAATGCATAGAGATTACAAATGATGTTCGCAAATGAAGATCCACGTATCATTATGTTGGCATCCTAAATGTACATTGTTGAAATTGTGACCTTTTTTTACAGTATGAATGTGAATATGTAGTCAAATACATTTTGTATTTTGTTTTATATCTGTTATACCACTTTGTAGAGCACCACTCACTAAAGTCCCCTGGGCAAATTGTTCTGTTTTTATTCTCTATAGCTTTAGTCAGCTAATCTACATGTACTCACGTACATTCCACCTCTTACAGGGAATTCGATTTTGTAGAAATCTTCACTGGTGGGATGCCTTGTCCTCTACCTGTCTCTGAAATTCACGTACTGCAGTGGTTAATGCTTTGGGTCTAATGTAAAGCTGCTATAAAAGATTTCTAGACAAGGACAAACCCCCTCCTTCCTCCTCTAGCAAAAAACTTTTTTTCATTGCTTTAACTGCCTATAACACAATCTATGAATGGAGGGGAGAATTCAGTGTCTCATCAGAATCCCCTCCATTCACAGATCATGTTACAAGCAGTGACAGCAATAAAAGAGGTGGAGGTGATGGGGCCTTGTCAGAAACTTTTACACAGCAGCTTCACAGAAGTCCTGGAGCTTTAACCCCCTCAGTGCCAGAAGTTCAGAGACAGGAAGAGGATGAGGGCATTCCTGCAGTATTGATTTCTATAGGACCCAACTGCCTGCACACCGTGGGACATATGATATATCATTACAGGTAAGTTAGTTCACTAAAGCTATATGTTTTTATGGCTAAACTTCAGCTTTAAGTCACCTTAAACCAACCATTTACACAAATACTTTCTGTAGCATTTTATAGATACATGCACATAGAGACACTTTACCATAGGATTACAGCCATAAATAACTTGACTATTCATTTAGTAGTTATTTTCTCACTATTGTATTTACCATTGACTTTCTGGCAAAATTTAAATTAGGTCAATTAATGAATTACTTTAAGTGGCTTGTTATACAACAAAATGATCATTCTATGAGCACAGGTTAATTCAATACCACACCGGAGTAGTTCCTTCTTGAAGAAATGGGTCACTGGCATGTCAGATAAATAAATCCATTTTAAAGGCAAAAACACAATTTCCAGACATTGAAATCAGGCACTAATTACTGCTAATTACTAAGTACTAGCACGATACATCTCTTGGGTACTTCTAATCATATGGACAAAGGGTAATGATGTAGAGCAGCCTATGGCTACTAGTCAGAAATAGGCATTAATTAGTCCACTCATTTTGACTTACTAAAAGATTATTTCTGATTGGCAGGCATTATTTGCTTTGCTTTGCTTTTGCAGATTTGCACTACAGAACGGGTTCCATAGGAAACCATGTTAAATGGACTGTAGTGCAAATCTGTAAAATGCAAAAAGCACTAAAAATGCATAGGTGTGAATCTGGCCTAGAGTGGTGTTAAACCCAAAGCAAAAAATGTATTATATTGTAGCTTACCAGTCATTAGATGTGGTGGCTGTATCAGTTTCTTTTCTTTGGCTTTGGCCCTCTGTGTTCATCTGGTGATCTGGCCAGTAACACTATTAGTGAGACACCACTCTGGAGGATTGAGAATAGGAGGCACAGCAGACAGCAGCAGTCTGGGGGGGGTTAATGTATTAGCAGATTTAGAACCACTAACAAACTGAAGCCAAACTCCGGCTGACACTTTATAATCAGTAACAGTAAGAAGCTTTTTCGTTTTGGGATAAACGTTTTGCATGAATAAATAACAGCCAATCATTTTAATCACCCCTGCCAGTGTTAAGTGGTTGGTCTCATCAACTGAAAATTCTGCTAGAGAGCTTGAGCTTGTGAAAAACAACAGACTTGCTGGTCAGATCACCATATGAATATACAAGAAAGCCTAAAAAAGGAAATGAATACTGCCATTGCATCTAAGAACTGGTAAACTGCAATTTAATAAATGTTTGCTTTTGGGTTTAATAATGCTTTAAGCCTTATTTTTCTAGTTTGTTTCCTTTTTTACTGTCTAATGTAAAAAAAATGGATACAAGTGCTCTCTGCATTTCCCTCTTCTTCTCTTTGTTGTGAACAAGTAAAACTGAAACATCTTGCTTTGTTTAAATATGAAAAAGATGCAACTGAAAGTAAAGCTAAAAATCCTTGTAGGGTTTCCTGTCTCCATACTGTATATGCAGTTTACAGGCGCTTACTTTTTTCAGCGAAGTGCTTGATGAGCAAGGAGTAATTAACAGAGATGCACATGGAGATACGCTGCTGTTTAACTCTCTTTCACAGTAAATTATACTGCAGATCTCCCTGCTAATTATTAAGGGGTTTCCTCGCTATAATAGCAGTCTCAGCAAGGGGCTGATATTACAGACTGACAAGAGGAGCTGTTCTATTTTCTACTACTTTTTGCATTTTGCTTTCACCATTTTAATAACAGTGTACAGTTAGAAAATAACTGCCTTATGTATTATATGCAAATTATTAGCTGTTATGTTAGCAAGTTTGAAGTATGTAGTATAATGATCCAAACGCAAAACTACACCTATGGCAAATATTACCACTGCTGTGTTAGCTCACCAACTTTATACACAGCAAGTGTAGAGCTGAAGCAAATAGTATTCTAGATAAGTCAAAATTAAAGATGAACATTTTAATGTTAGAATAGTAGGAGAGAAATGGGGGGTTTGGAGATACATCTACTATATATATTTGTACATATGGACTGGATATGTGTATACCTCAGATAAGTACCACATCCTGATTACTATCAGAAAAAAACATTGTGTGGGTTATTGTGGGGTTTTGTAGGTACTATGAGAAGGCCCAACACAAAGGATTACAACCCCAATTCCAAAAACGTTGGGCCACTGTGTAAAATAGACAATCAAACAGAGTGCACTGATTCGCAAAGCTCATAAACCCATATTGTATTCACAATGGAAAAAAAAAAAAACACATCAAATGTTTAAACTGAGAAAATGTACCATTTTAAGAAAAGCAAGGTAATTTTGAAATTGATGGCAGCAACACATCTGCAAAAAGTTAGGACAGGGCCATGCTTACCACGGTGTAGGAACGCATCTAGGAACTTGAGACCAATTGCTGGAGTTTTGGGAGAGGAATGTTGTCCCATTCTTGCCTGTTATAGGATTCTCGCTGCTCAACAGTCTTGAATCTTTGTCATATTTTTCCTTTCAAGATGCGCCAAATAATTTCAATTGGTGAAAGGTCTGCACTGCGGGCAGGCCAGTTAAGGACGCAGACTCTTCTACTAGGAAGGAAGCCACGATGTTGTCATAGATGCAGCATGTGGTTTAGGATTGTCCTGTTGAAATCTGCAAGCCCTTCCTCAAAAAAGATATTGGATGCATATGTTGCCTTAGAACATGGATATATACAGTATTTCAGCATTAATGGTGCCTTTCCAGATATGCAAACTGCTCATTCCATATGTATGAATGTAACCCCATACCATCAGAGTTGCAGGCTTTTGAACTGATCGTTGATAACAAGCTGGAAGATCTACAAAAAAGAATGTCAAGTTTCAATTCATCTGACCACAGCTTGCAAATCATTTTATGTTTCAATATTTTTATTATTTTCATAGATGAAAAAAATGTGTACATTAACATATGAAAGGTTACAAAAAAATACCAATTTCTTTCACAAATTTGCGGGTCATCCTTGCGCAGGGGCCATGCTAATCTTCTCTGTATCGTTCTAATTTTAGTATATGTGCTGCCGAAGCAACCACATTTGCAGATCATTTTAAATGAGCTTTGGCCAAGAAAAGTCAGTTCTTCTTTGCATGATAGCGCTTTAACTTGCATTTTTGGATGGCACAATGAACTGTGTTAACAGACTGTGATGGGGTGGATGTACTAAAGGCAAATAAACTGTGCAATTTGCAAAGTACACTTGCACTCTGCAAGAATAGTTGCTCTAGAGCTTAGTAAATGAGCAGAAGCTCTGCTGGCTTCCATCATCCAATTATGTGCAAGCAAAAATGCTGTTTTTTCTTCATCTTCCTTGACCGTGATTGGGTATTCTTTGCAAAGTGAAGCTTTACCTCATTTACTAAGCTCTGGAGCAACTGCACTTGCAGAGTGCAACTGCACTTTGCAAAGTGCACAGTCTATTTGCCTTTAATAAATCAACCCATTTGTGTTTTGACCTTGTCCCTTGAGCACAGAGATTTCTCCAGATTACCTGAAACTTTTGATGATACTGTCTACTGGAGACGATGATATATTTAGTCTTTTAAGTTTATGTTCAGGAACATCATTATGAAATTGTTCAACACATTTTAAACAAAATTTTTCACAGATTGGTGAACCTCTGCCCATCTTTACTTCTGAGAAACTCTGACTCCCTAAGATGCTCTTTTTACACCCAATAATGTTACTGACTGGTTGCCAATAAACTAGTTGCAAAATGTTCTTCCAGCTCTTCCTAGTACCACTTACTTTGCCAGATTTTTGTTTCCCTTTCCAAATTTTTTTGAGGTATGTTGCTGCCATCAATTAAAAATTACTTTGCTTTTTTTTTAAATGGCACAGTTTCTCAGTTTGAACATTTGATATATTTTTCTA
This sequence comes from Glandirana rugosa, assembly GCA_018402905.1. NCBI lineage: Eukaryota > Metazoa > Chordata > Amphibia > Anura > Ranidae > Glandirana > Glandirana rugosa. The sequence continues at coordinate 3,586,303 of BLSH010466543.1, read as the reverse complement.
TTTTCTATTGTGAATAAAATATGAACATGGAAAGAAGAAAATAAACTTGCTCACGATCCACAACTATGAGCAGCTGATAGTTAATGACACGACCACTAAGGGGCCTTCTGAGGTGATAAACCCAATCGGAAATAATGTAGCAATAGGGAAATAACAATCTGTCAAAGGAATAGTGCAAAACCGCAGGTTTCCCACAAGCTGCCGTACATGGGAGAAGGCAATGTATAGTGGTGTAGTGGATAGCACTTTCACCTGGCAACAAAAGGGTCGCTGATTTGAATCCCAACCACAACACTACATGCCTGGAGTTTGCATGTTCTCCCTGTGCCTGCATGGGTTTCATCTGGGTACCCAGGTTTCCTCCCACAATCCAAAGACATGTTGGTAGGTTAATTGAATCCTGTTTAAATATGCCCTAGTATGTGTATGAATGTGAGTTAGGGACCTTAGATTGTAAGCTCCTTGAGGGTAGGGACTAATGTGAATGTACAATATATATGTAAAGCGCTGCATAAAATGACAGCGCTATATAAGTACCTGAAATAAAATAAAAATAAATATCGGGATACAGAATATAACTAATGACATTAACAAACAATGAGTCCCGGAGGTAGAGGCTGTATACTTAACGTGAAAAGACCAGGGAGGAGATTTACTAAAACTGGTGCACACAGGATCTGGTACAGCTGTGCATAGTAACCAATCAGCTTCTAATTTCAGCTTGTTCAAATAAGCTTTGACAATAAGGTCTCATACACACGGGCGTATTAAAAAAATAATCTTAACGTCGGGCCCGATGCCAGGGAAAAATCGGCGTCAAAAACGCAATTTCATCTCCGTTTTGCATTTGCGTTAATGAGCGTTAGTGAGCGTTGGCGTCAATAGGCATTTTGAAAAAACATTCCTCTGCTATTTTTTAACCTGAAAACGCCAGCGCTAAAAACGCCGGTTAACGTCAGTACGGCGTTAATGCGTGTTAGTGAGCGTTTTGCCGGCTCGGCGTCACAAACGCCAAAACAATACAGCCTCCGAACATACTGGCCGTGGGTTCTACTTTCAGCTCACTAACGTTGACGCCATCTACAGCTCAAAAACGTTGGCATTTTTATGGGGCCATTGAATAACATGGAGAGCTGAAAAAAATGTGAAAAAATGCAGCGTTAAAAAAAACCCGTGTGTATGAGACCTGAATCCTAGAAGCTGAATGGTCACCATGCACAGCTGCACCAGATCCTGTGTGCACCAGTGTTAGTAAATCCCCCCTAGGTATAGCTATTGGTTGTGCTGCCACCCCAGGCTATGGCTGGGGGTGTCAGATACTGCAAAATAGAATAAAGAGAGGGGCGACTGAAACCTCATAAGTGTAGTCTTTTATTAAAAAATAAAATCAATGACTTATGCACAAAATAATGTGGAAGAATGGAAGGCATTAAGCAAGAGAAGTCTCTGAGTGCTCTCTGGGGGAGAGCCGGCTGCCACTGATATGCAGGGAAACACTGTGGCCAGACACTGGAAAGCAATCTTCCCATAACAGGTGCCGTTCAGGTCTCCTCTCGCTGTCAAAGTGCAAGGAATCTTGGGATATGCGTTGCAAGGAGGAGAGCCTCCTCTTCGTCAGTCTTATTTACAGCTAACCTCTGGGTTCATTTTATACGGCTCATGCAAGAACCATTAAACCGTTTGTGGACGTTAATAGCAACGCTTATAGGTAGACACGATATGTCACTAAGGGCAAATTTGTAGCAATGAGAATTAAGAGTAAACTAAAAACTATATATCCTAATAAGATTTGCATAATAAATGACAAAGTAGGTAGTAATATAATAAGTATTATATAAAAGGAAATTAATAGCCAGTAGGCAAGTAAATATAGATAGATAAAATGTGTATATATATATATATATATGCATAAAAAATCTATATACACATAAAAAAATGGTTAATTAAATACATATACACCTACATATGCAGACATAATATCCTGAACTAGGGACTATCCCGGACTAATTAAAACATTATTTTTTTCTGGTTTTGCATATACTCAACATATTTTATTATAATTATTACTTTTTTTGTATTTTTTATATTTTTCATTATTTTTTATCTATTTATTCCAGCCATTAAGGGGGTTCCAAATGTATATTGTTCATTATTTTTATCTATTTATTCCAGCCATTACAGGGTTTCTAAGTGTCTCCTATTTAGAATTTATGATTTATATTATCACTATCTCAATATGTGCTTTTCACATTGTGGTATCTCATGAGGACTCTAATAATAATGTTTATGAGGTTATGTACCAATCTGTCCCCTAGTAACGATATGATGCCTGCATGTGTGGGTATATATATATATATATATATATATATATATATATATATATATATATGTTTAATTAACACTTTTTTAAATTATTATTCTTGCTTAATGCCCGCCATCCTCCCACATTTGTGAGTGCATAAGTAATTTATTTTATTTTTAAATAAAAGACATGACTACGCTATGAGGCTTTTGATACCCCTCTCTTTCTTCTATTTTGAATATTTTGAATAAAATATGAGTTTAGGAGATAAATGCATTATATTTTTGTGTAGGTAGATTTTACACAGCATCCCAACTTTTTTAGAATTGGAGTTGTACATAAAATATTCTTGTACTTACACAATTCATGATGTCTATTGTCTATACCAGGGGTCTCCAAACTTTTTAAATGAAGGGCAAGTTTTTTGTCCTTCAGAATATAGAGGGGCCAGACTGACCAATGCCAGTGGTATTAGAAAATGCCCCATTATCAGCATCAGTGAGAGTAAACAATACCAGACTTGGTGGCCAGTGGGAGTAAAAAAAAATTAATAATTGCGCCTCATCATTAGTGTCAGCGGAAGGAATAGTTCCCCGGCATTAGTGTCAGTGGAGGGAATCATGGCCCATTGTTGGTATCAGTGGGAGGACCAGTGTTCCATCATTTAGATCAGTGGGAAGAATAATGTTACATCATTAGGTGTCAGTGGGAGGAATTATGTCCCATTGTTGGTGTCAGTCAGTAGGAGGAATAGTGGCCCAAGGGCCAAATAAATGCAAGCAATAGGCTGCAGTTTGGAGACCACTGATCTATAAGGACAATATTGCCCCTCCCAGGCAGGGAGGGGGGTGAACTTCTTGAATTGCCTAGGCAATCTGAGCAGAAGTGGGAGAGGGTGCCTGTCAAAACTAGACACCCGCTCCCCAGAAAAAAACATCCAAAAGTTGGGGGGAGATAAAGTGGAATCTTCCTTTTTAGGTGAAGTGCTGCTTCAAACACAAATGGTTCAGTTTCACTCATATTACTAGTGAACAGTTGCGGACAGTCCATTAGGGACCCCCTATTCCATGCTCCTGGCCCCTAATCTACATGCAGGGCACCAGTCGCATGGACTCCAATGGGGTTTTTTCTTAAGCACATGATTATTACCTGAGGCTGTAATTGGGTTCAAAAAACGGTGGGCTTGGACAGTGGAGGGAGGAGGAAGGGAGATCAGAGTGTCATCCCGGGACTCGTCAACTGCCTGCTAAGGTAAAGAGGCCCCACCCTCGTCCGTCCGTCTCCCACGCACACGTGCGGGGGGGGGGGGGTGACCGCCATCCTCCCATCCATCTCCCATTGGGGAGGCAGGGGTTTGCCACCCCCGCAAAAGTATTGAGCACCAATCGTCACTGCTACTGAACCTTAAAAGCAAATGAAACAAACATGAAATACGTGTAAGGGTGTTGTTTTACCTGCCAAATAATTTGTTCTCCTGTTGATCCATGCTTGAAATAGTTCCATTCCATTACTTTAAGAAATACACTGGTATCCTCTCTCAACTTCTGGAATTCTGACTTAACAGTGAAAAAACAGCAACAAACTGATAGCCATTGCTCTGCTTACTATGATGTCTCCCCTATTAGCATGTTCCTTGTCAACATATTTGCATATAGAACACTTAAATAATTTCCAGGCATGTACCTTCCTTTCCCAGTCTGAGTGCTGATGTACAAACGATTGCAAGAGGTTGATATAAAGTTAAATTCAGGTAATTATACTTGTTTCATTAAGAAAAAAAAAGATAATGAATTATTAAAGAAATCAGAGGTACATTATTTTGTGCCTTTTTAATATGTCTGAGAACCAGTCACCAATAGACATTTGTAATAATCTAAATCCCCACTCTTGAATTGTTATAATTATAATTGTGCAGCCCCATCTGATTTTTGATGATTTACCTTATCTTCTTCCTGCCCGACCAAAAGACAAAGATGATGTAGGAATTAAACAAATAAGAACTAAAGGTTTTGTTAATTGACAATGTTACCCTTTTATAGCAGCCCAGATGCAGGGTCAGGTAATATCTCTGAGGTCTGCTGCCATGGCCTGACATATCTGCTCTAATAGGCAGAGATTTTGAGTGAATAACAAACCCGCCACCAAAACCTGAGGAGTAAGGCCGCACTATTATAGCACTGCAAGAGCTGAGGTTAAGATTCTTACAAATTGCCATTACTGACTGGTTTTCTTTAAATATCTTTATTTTTTTTATTTTCACTTTTACAGCATGTGCAGTTCATTGTTTAAATAACTGAAGTTTTCTCTGCAGATAACTAAAGCTAATGAAATTCAAATAATGGAAAAATGAGATGTCACTACTTGATTCTATACACAGTACAGCAGGTGCTTAAACAGATAAATGGATTGCTTAAAAGTTGCAATAGAGGTCTATTTTCACCAAGGTAAAGGCTGCCCAGATGAATACAAGGAGATTGCACATTGAATCTATTTCACAGACACTTTAAGTAACACTTGTACAGCAAAGAAGACATGGGAATGCAGGGAACGCGGCACATTTATTGGTGTAAATAAAATATCCATGAATAACAACTTAATATTAAATATTATATATTAATAATTCAACATAAACTTTATTAATCTGCAAAATAACACTTGCTCTATCATAAACGACTCAAGCATAATCTCATAAATCATAACAGTCCGGCCCCAGTGCCCCACCCCATAACCACAGCCATCTCAATACTAGACCTTAACCCCAAATTAAAGATATCCAACCCTACTTCAGATAGGTGCACACCATCTGATCTGTATAGGCCACTAAAACCACCCTCAAGATCTAGGTGTCTCTATGAAAAGCCGCCTATAAGAGGCATGAACCTTTCCATTGTTTTGTTAATTCTACATCTAGTTTTCTCTAAATTTCTTAATTTAGGATTACCCAACCACAAAAGTCTATGAACATTTTCTGAAAACACAGTTTTAGCGCTGGGGAATGAAAGAGTGAAACGGTGTAAGTCTCGCTTCATTTTAAACATGAGATCCAAGGTGTTCACTTTACCCACGTCATTCCCCTCAAGGTGGATGATGACAATGTCAGGAGTTGGCCAAACTTCAAACAACCTGCAAATATGAAAGAATAAATTAGTCCAGCGCTGATGACAAATGCCTTTCCAGAATACTTGAAACTTATCGGATCCAAAGACAAATTAGTGTAGCAACGAAGTACAGCTCTTTTATAAGCCCAATAAATGAATGAGTGTCCCAGGATCCAAATATTTCTTCTATAACCTGGAATTAAACGGAGAGGTCAGGTTTAACATAAGTTTTAAAACATTGAGATTCCCATCTACCCAACTTTTGAATGATGGAATCATCTAGTCCCATTCTTGCAGCCTTGGTAACTGCCTCTATTCTGAAAGAATGGGACGTGACCTTCAAATGTTGCAGTCCAAAACTCTTCATGCATCCTTTCAAAACAAAATTAATCTGGTACCTCGTTAGAGGAGAACTATCTGCATGAAGAAGAAAGAGACCATCGCCATAAGGCCTAATATTCAGATATTATTTCACTATAACTAAAGGGCATATCAATTCATCACCACATGCATGGAGATTAACCACTTGCTGACCTCGTAACGCGATATACGGCGACAAGGTGGCAGCATAATGCAGATCGCCGTCTATAAACGGTGATTGGCGCAGGCGCGATAGCAGGCGGGCGCGCACCGCCGGCAGCACGCTCTCATACCCGCCGCATGCTCCCTGAGTGGGGCCGTGGGTCGGGTGGACTCGATGTCCGCTGGCGACCGACGATCACCTGTGAGAGAGGAAGTACAGGGAACCACCGATGTAAATACCGCGTTTCTCCGTTCTGACAGGCGGCATGATACTGATCTACTGACCCCTGTAATCGGGATCAGTTAGATCTGTAATGCCCCTGCCAGCCCAGCCCCCATACAGTTAGAACACAGTGAGGGAACACAGTTAACCCCTAGAGGGCCTCCTACCCTTTCACTGCCAATGACATTTATACAGTAATCAGTGGCTATTTTTAGATTTGATCACTGTATAAATGTCAATGGTCCCAAAAAAGTGTCAAAATGTGTGACATGTCTGCTGCAATATCGCAGTCCGGATAAAAATCACAGATCGCCATTACCAGTAAAAAAAAAAAAATATTGAAAAAGCCATAAATTAATTCTCTTTGTTTGTAAATGTGGCAACTTTTGTGCAAACCAATCAATATACACAGATTGCAATTTTTTTTACCAAAAATATGTAGAATACATTTTGGCCTAAACTGATGAATAAATTTGTTTTTATATATATTTTTGGATATGTATCTTAGCAAAAAGTAAGAAATATCGTTTTTTTTCAAAATTGACACTCTTTTTTTGTTTATAGCGGTGATCAGAAGTGACGCAGAGGTGATCAAATACCACCAAAAGAAAGCTCTATTTGTGGGAAAAAAAGGATGTCAGTTTTGTTTGGGTACAACATTGCACGACCATGCAAGTGTCAGTTAAATAGATGCAGTGCTGAATCGCAAAAAGTGCTCTGGTCAGGAAGGGGGTAAATTCTTCTGGGGCTGAAGTGGTAGAAACTTAAACAAAAGTCCTACAGGAAGTAATTTATTGTTTTTAAGTAATTCAGAAATTCGTAGTGCTCCAAAAAAGGTTAACTCAAATGCCACATTAAATAATATGTACTCATATTCAGAAAAGCAAACTTTAGGAGTAACAGTACAAATCTTTTCTAATAATTCAATTGAAATAGGCCTCCTATTGTCTGCAGTAAAATGATTTCTTCTGTAACCTTTTAGAGCCTGTTGTACCGAGAAAAATGATGTGCAATGAGGCAAACCTTGTAATTTTAGAAAAGATGATATTCCTGCCAAAATTTTCGCAATATGACTATAAGACATATAAGCAGTGGTAGGCTGACTAAAGCACCTAAACCCAAGGTAAGTATTGTACCAAGTCCTATATGCAACCGAGGAATACCCAACAAGGAGCAAGTAGGTGTCTGGACTAAACTACGTGGCTTGTTCACTAATTCCAGGAGTCTGGCGGACAAGATGGGAGAACTAGAGCTGCTACTGTATGAAGAGGAATTTGATTTTGTGGGAATTTCAGAGACTTGGTTCAACAGCTCTCGTGAATGGCTGGCTACCATTCAGGGGTATTCCCTATACCGCAGAGATAGGGATGGCAAAAAAGGGGGAGGGGTATACCTGTATATAAAAAATGATGTATAAGAAAATGTGAGGGACGACATCACTAGTGGATCAAGGGAGGAGGTGGAATCCTTATGGGTAGAGCTACAAAGGGAGGATGCCCAGGGGAAAGTAATACTGGAAATATGCTATAGACCCCCTAACCAGAGGGAAGAGGGGGAGGCGGACCTCCTATCATAGTTTGGAATAGCGGCAAGGATGGGAAGTGTCATTATAATGGGGGATTTTAATTATCCAGACATAGACAGGGCGGAAGGTACTACACACTCAGCTAAATTTCATGGGTCAGGTGGTAAATGCACCAACAAGAAATAAAGCATTACTAGACCCTCTGATTACTAACAACACAGACCTGATCACAGATGTGGAAATAAGGGGCAATCTAGGAAACAGCGATCACAGGTCAATCAGTTTCAGTATAATTCACAGAAATAGTAAACCTAAAGGAAATACAAAGACACTGAATTTTAAGAGAGCCGACTTCCATAAACTACGCTCCTTGCTGGACGATGTTAGTTGGGATAAAATTCTAGGAACAATGAACACGGAGGAAAAATGGGAGTGATTTGATAACATACTAAACAAAAATATTAGCCAGTGCATCCCAATGGGAAATAAATGTAAAAGAGCTAATAAAAGGCCAGGTGGCTTAACTCCGACGTAAAAGTACTTATAAAAGCAAAGGAGAAGGCCTTCAAAAAATACAAGACCGATGGGTCACTGTCAGCATTCCATCTTTACAAGGAATGCAATAAGAAATGTAAGGGTACAATCAGGGCGGCTAAGATAGAATATGAAAGATACATAGCAAAGGAGAGTAAAAAGAATCCTAAGAAATTCTTTAAGTATTTAAATAATAAGAGAGGGAAGTCAGATCACATAGGCCCCATAAAGAATGATGAAGGAAACCTGGTTACAAAGGATGGAGAGATGGCAAAGGTTTTAAACAATTATTCTCCTCAGTATTCACTAGGGAAACGGGAGGCTCCAGTATCCAAAACTACAATGTTTGTCCTCACGACACGTCACAGGAAGCACCCTCGTGGCTAACTGAGGATAGAATTAGGAATAGACTTGAGAAACTTAATGTTAATAAGTCACCGGGACCAGATCGCTTGCACCTGATGGTCCTTAAGGAACTCAGACAAGTAATAGCCAGACCATTGTTCCTAATTTTTACAAACAGTCTAATGATATGGTACCAGCTGATTACAGAAAAGCCAATTTAGCACCAATATATAAAAAAGGACCAAGATATATCTCTGGGAATTACAGGCCAGTTAGGCTAAAATCAATAATATGCAAGCTCTTGGAAGGGATGATAAGGGATTATATACAAGATTACATTAGCATTAAACAGCACGGTTTCATGAACAATCGTTCCTGCCAAACCAATCTAATGCCCTTCTTTGAGGAGGTGAGCTGCCATCTAGATAAAGGAAGACCTGTAGACATGGTGCATCTAGATTTTGCAAAGGCATTTGATACAGTTCCCCATAAACACTTACTGTACAAATTAAGGTCTGTTGGCATGGATGAGTACATGGATTGAAAACTGGCTACAGAAGCGAGTCCAGAGGGTGGGGATAAATGGGGAGTATTCTGAATGGTCTGGTGTGGAAAGTAGGGTTCCCCAAGGTTCTGTCCTGGGACCAATCCTATTTAATTTATTCATAAACGATGTGGAGGATGGGATAAACGGCTCAATCTCAATATTTGCTGATGATACCAAGCTAAGCAGGGCAATAATTCCTCCACAGGATGTGGAAACCTTGCAAGAAGGTCTGAACAAACGAATGGGGTGGGCAACTACGTGGCAAATGAGGTTTAATGTAGAAAATGTCAAATAATGCATTTGGGTACCAAAAATATGAATGTAAACTACTCATTAGGAAGAGAGCCTCTGGGGGATTAACTCCAGAGAGAAATCAATAATTCTCCCACTCTAAAAGACTCTGGTAAGGCCGCACTTGGAATATGCCGACCAGTTCTGGCATCCAGTCCTCAGGAAGGATGTCCTGGAACTGAAAAGGGTGCAGAGAAGAGCAACAAAGCTAATTAAAGGACTGGAGGACCTTAGTTATTATGAGAACTGAACTTATTCTCTTTGGAGAAGAAACGCTTGAGAGGGGATATGATTTCAAAGTACGAATACTGTGCTGGTGACCCCACAATAGGGACAAAACTCTTCCGTGCGAGGGAGCATAAAAAGACACGTGGCCATTCACTAAAATTAGAAGAAAAGCAGTTTAACCTCAATATGCATATAGGGTGCTTTATGGTAAGAGCTGTGAGGATGTGGAATTCTCTTCCACAAGCAGTGGTTACAGCTGGGAGCATATATAATTTCAAAAAATGATTAGATGGGCACCTAAGGAAACACAACATTGAGGGATATACAATGTAATATTGGCATAAAAGCACACACATAGGTTGGACTTGAAGGACTTGTGTCTTTTTCAACCTCACAAACTATGTACCGTATTTTTTGCACCATAAGATGCACCTGACCATAAGACACACCTAGGTTTTAGAGGAGGAAAACTAGAAAATAAATATTCTGAACCAAATGGTGTACTAAAATGTTTACCAGTGCAGCCATATACCAGAGTCCATGAAATACAGCATATACCAGTCCTATGAAATACAGCATATACCAGTCCTATGAAATACAGCCATATACCAGAGTCCATGAAAAACAGCCATATACCAGTCCTATGAAATACAGCCATATGCCAGTGCCAATCAAATACAGCATATACCAGTGTCCATGAAATACAGCCATATACCAGTGCCAAACAAATACAGCATATACCAGTGTCTATGAAATACAGCCATATACCAGTGCCAATCAAATACAGCATATACAAGTGTCCATGAAATACAGCCATATACCAGTCCTATGAAATGCAGCCCTATACCAGAGTCCATGAAATGCAGCCATATACCAGAGTCCATGAAATACAGCCCTATACCAGTCCTATGAAATGCAGCATGTACCAGAGTCCATGAAATACAGCATGTACCAGTGCCAATCAATTACAGCCATACCTGGTTCCATACAATGCAGCCTGACACAGAGCTGAAAGGGAGATTCATATCTCCCGCCACCACCGCGCTGTGATGATGTCATCACACATGCGCCTGGTGGAGCTCCACTCTGCAGCCAGACCCCATTGGGATAGAAGACAGAGCAGCTCCAGGAGCCGCCGCGGCAGTAATTCATTCAGCCGCTGGGGCTGCTCTGTCTTCTCACTCTGTGACTCACAGCGGCACTCTATGGTGTCCGGGAGCCTGCAGTGTAATGCGGGCTGGGCACCGACGGGGGGGGGGGGGGGGGGTTTGCAGCATTTGCACCATAAGATGCAGGGACACTTTGCCCCAATTTTTTTGGGAGAAAAAGTGCATCTTATGGTGCGAAAAATACGGTAACTATATAAGACAATTCCATATGCATTAAGGAACATAGGAATGCTAATATTACATTTTCTGAAGGAGAATCAAAGCGGGATTCAAAATCTCTAGTGAATTTTAACCATCTGTTCCGTGCGGCAGAATACTCTGCCCATGTGCTATTAGTCACTGACTTTCTTATATAGTCTGTGATGATTTCTAAATTCATTCCCAAAGGTACTCCGGGCATGCTATCCCTTCCAAGTCGGTGTTGGGTAGTAATTGACGGAATCCGGCAATCTGGAATCGAGACAGAGGGTCTGATTCTCCTTTCCAGACAGATGATTAGCTTTTAACCATAAATTGGAATGTAAGTGTTAGAAGATGGTGCGGAGGGTTGATAGCATTTGGATGTGGTTTCCTCTAATTCTTAGAGGAACAGCTCTATTTGAACTTCCTGCTTCCTGTAAGCAGATGCTGCCTGATCTACAGCGTGTGCCCTGTTTTCCTGAGTGTTCTGCTACCCGTTATCTGATTCCTGTGACCCGGCCTGCCTAACCTTGCCTGAACTCTGCCTGTACCGACCCCTGGCTTGCCTACGACCATCTGACCGCCTCATCCTTCTGTACCTCTGCTGCCTGCCTGTTGCCGACCCTGCTCGTCCCTGACTCTGCTACTGTGCCTGCGACCATCCGGTCCCAACAAGTATCCTGCTCTAAACATCAGCACCCTTCCAGCACATCTCCTGTCCGCTGCTGACGGATACTCCTGGACTTCTACAGGCACTCTTACCCCACCGTGCTCCTGTGGCCGCTGTTCCCAACTCCAGCGGTCCCACGAACCGGAGTCGTAGGAGAGGCCACCCCCGACCGTCAGGCTCACTACCAGGTACTTAACAGTAAGCATAGAAATACCAAATGTCTAAGTAATTTGACCACTAATAACGATTTGGACGATAAACAATTTACCGCGTACATGACACCTTTATTATCTGTCTGTATTAGAATCCTTTAGTTAGTAAATTGTTCACCCCAAATCTCTGCGGCTACCAAAGGAAATAGTTCTAATAGAACTACGTTCTTTGTAGCTTTTATATTTACCCATCTGGTAGGCCATTTTCCACAGCACCAATGCGTCTTCCATACTGCCGAGAAGCCACATGACCCCGCCGCATCTGTAAACATCTCAAAATCTACAGCAGATATAAAATTATCTTGGAAAAAGGAATGACCATTTTAGCTATAAAATTTTTTTAACCATGCTGTCAAATCTTCTTTTAACTCAGAGGTCAGTCTAACATGAGCAAACAGGGATTGGAGGCCTGATATAGCCAAATAAAGCTGACGCGAAAAAACTCTTTCCACTGGCATTATCCGAGACGCAAAGGCTAATAGGCTTAATCATGACTGTAATTCCTTTAGAAGAACCTTGTAATTTCTCTATTTTTGCCAATGGTAACCTAAATTCTAAATTCTCTGTATCAATGTTTATACCTAAGAATTCAATTGTAGATATAGGCAAAATTGTTTTCTCTGCTGCCAAAGGTACACCAAAGTGTTCAGAAATTTTAACAAAAAGTTTGAGCAAGAGAAAACAAATGGGAGAATCTGGAGGGCCTATCAATAGGAAATCATCTATTCTATATAGTGTAAGATGCCGTCATAACTGACTGACTCAAATGACACTAACCATTCAAGAAAAGTAGCAAACTTTTTGAAATAGGCACAAAATATTGAGGAGCCCATAGGTAGGCACATATTATAATAGAATTCTCCTTCAAAAAGTATTCCCAATGAATTATGTGCTGTTCGGGCAATTGGTAATAAGCGGAAAGCAGCCTTGATATCCACTTTGGCTAACAAGGCTGCTTTCCCAAATTTTCTCATTTTAAATATTGTTTCTTCAAATGTACAATATGACACTGAAGCTAAACTTTCTTCGATTTCATCATTTAATGATGAACCTTTAGGATATGAGAGGTGGTGAATAAGCCTATATGAATTGGATTCTTTTTTAGGGATAATCCCAAGTGGGGAGATTCTAAAGTTTATAAACGGATTTCCAAAAGGACCAGCCATACGACCCTCACTTATCTCTTTATTTGATTTTTCTCTGACGATATGTGGGAATTGAGGATTTAAGTTTTCAACCATAGTACAACCTTTACCGCTAAATATAGGTATTGGGAAACCATGAGAAAACCCGTTAACTAAGAATTTGGATGTCTACTGGTCCGGATACATTTCCAACCATTGAAGCATGCTTGGTAATTTCACTGGAGTGTGAGCTTTTTGCATTATGATCCCTTTGTCCTTAAAAATTACTCTTTATGAAACATTTAAAGAATGGGTGTGTTCCAGAACAATGCGAACATTCATGCCTATATTTACAGGCATTACCCCATTTACATTGGTTTTCATTAAATGTGTAACAAAAACATTTTTTGTAAGGTGAAACGAAGGACAGAGGCGTTGGCTTAGAAAAAAACAGTTTTTTGTGGTAATATGAAATTAAGCCAAAGTCCCGCATCCTTCATTTCCCACTTCAATGAAGGATACATTGACAATTTTTTCTAAAGAATTTGTCGTAGTTATACCATCCTAATCCACCAAAATTCTTGTATGCCTCCAATACATGTTCTAAGTGCTGAAAAAGTCCACGGCAATATTCTGGGTGCTTTTCACCCAGGACACTTGCATATATTGTAAAAGACTGAAGCCAATTGTGGAAAGATCTCTCCACTGGCCTACGCCTATCATCTTCAGATTTTTCTTCAGATTATTTGTCCAGTTTTGCTATAAATTCTTTGCAAGTAAAGACAATATGTCTATAAAGTCACCCTCCATATCTTTTCTTTTGTTTGATTAGAAAGATGATAGCCCAGCGGCGAGATCTCACACAGTAGCAATTTAGCAATTGATTCCATAATATTATTTAAGAGAATGAATAACTCACCATGACCACTAGATAGCCCTGATGAGTCTTTATGTGTAGAAGCAACCTTGTGCAGCTCACTGTTGCCTCCACTGGCCAGCGGGGCTATTGCCTGCCCACTTTCTCTCCTTAGGTTGTGGTCTTCACTTACTTGTCTGGAGCTGTGTATATCTTGTTGCACAGATCCTGGAAAAGACTCCTCTTGTTCCCTGCTTGGCTTATTATGAATAGCCCGTGCTCTTCCTCTTCTGGGCGGCGTCAGGGAGATCATTCTCTGCTTCTTCCTATTCCTCTGGCTGGCTCTTCTATGTACCGCCTCTGAAGCCGCCTCTTCCTGTGATGACTCCTACAGTTCTGCTTGACTTGACGGAGGGTTTGGACGGGATGGTGGTCCTCAATAGTTCTGGCAGCGCTGCTGCAGGCTTCTAAGCAGTGGTCTCTCTCTCTCCTGACAGTGAAATGGTGGGTCTTCAGCTCCCTCCACCTCTTCTTCCACTCATAGTCCCCGCCAAGCTTCTTCCTCTTCAGCCATTTGGAGGCACCGCTGAAGCCACTCTTCTCCTCCGCTGCTACCCGCCTACTCGAGGACTTGCTGCACCAGGGTCTTCGAGGTCATGACAGCGACAACAAGCTCCCAGTATCACAGCTCAGATGGAGCAGGTCACACTTGCTCCCACCTCCTAAATGCTAACTTATTTTCTATATATAATAAAAAACACAGACACCCTTGAATGGCAAAATTTTGGCCATGGCACGTTTATTGGTGTAAATAAAATATCCATTAATAACAACTTAATATTGAATATTATTTATTAATAATTCAACATAAACTTAATTAATCTGCAAAATAAAACTTGCTCTGTCATACACAACTTGGGCATAATATCATAAATAATAACAGTTCCCCCTTCCAATTACAAGGGTGACAAACCACAAAAACATGCCTTGCGACAATGGAGTGGGCGTGGAGAGCTTGTCACGCTGTCACAGACTGACTGGAAGTTACCTCACAACAGAGCCCCTTTATGTAATGAGTTCCGCTTACAGAATATTCCAAGGCATCACATGACCTTCCAGTCTGTCACACATCGGTGACTTTGGGAGGTTTTACAAACACTCCTGGTGGCTGAAGTCGCCCAGGAGTGTGTGCAAATTTGACAAGCTGACTGTCGGCTGTTAAATGGAAGCAATCAATTATCTGTGCAGCCGGCGGATTGCTTACAAACTCCCTCATTACTGTGCCCCTCCATGCACTCCACTATGGGGTGCCACCGGCTAGAGGGGAGAGAGATTTGCTGATCTCTCCTTCCTGTTAGTGACCCATAAGTGACACGTAAAACGTCACTTCTGGGTCCTAGTGTCACTTTCCCCAGCCACCATGGCTGGAGAAAAAACAAATGCAGTGCGATTTGCACTGCATTTGTTTCTTTGGAGGAGAGGTGAAACCTCAGGGGTCTAAAAAAAATTAAAGAAAACCTGACACCAAAAATGCATCACATATAGGGGAACATTTTGGGCAAAAATTTTTTTTTTTTTAAATTGTAGAAAAGTTACACCCAAGAACAAGTAAGCCCCCAAACCCCTACATACACATATATATACAAACCAAAATGCACACATCGGGGGCACCTACGCATAAAACTGTTGATTGTCCTTCACATGCTACATATCACTGTGCATGCCAGAGTGAGAGCAAAAACCTCAGGCCCATTGTTCATGGTTAACACTAAACTAATGAATTGTAGGGGCTTTTAAAGGTTCACCTATGGAAAATATAGGGTACTGAAATTTCTCACCATTTCACGGGCACACGTAATTTTAATGTATGGGATGTTGGGTATCTATTTACTTGCCACATCCTCAACTTTTATATTTTACCAACAAACTGAACTGAGTAATATATTGTTTATATATGCTGTGAAATTCTTTACTGAAATTTTGTGTTTCAAAACCTGTTGCGCTAATATTGTGTGATTTAAAATTTGGAGCTTCAACTATTTCATTCTCTAGAGTGTCGACTTTCAGAAAATATATAATGTTTGGGGGTAAAGTAATTTTCAAGCTTAAAATGATTTTTAAACGTGTGGTAAAAATGCAAAAATGGCTCTGGCAGCAAAAGGGTTAAAGTTATTACTTTTTTTTAGACTCATAAAGGCTGATTTACTAAAGGATTTGAAAATCTTATCTCAATGAATTGTGTAAATATTACATCAATTATCCAATCACGTAAAAAGCAGATTTCTGTTCATATCTGGAATACCCCATTCATGTGCAGCTGAAATAAGTAAACAGGAATTTACTTTTCACACTATTGGATAATTGGAGTTCATATTCAATCAATTTATTGTGTGAAGATTCTCAACGCCTTTAGTAAATCAGCCCAGTAGCTTCTATTAGTGAAAATGTGGGGGCTGTATTTAGAGATCATACTGCTGTATTTGCATAAGACAATGGTATGTATTAAAATATTCAAAGTAACATTCTTGTGCTTTATGTGCATAGTACAAATGGAATTATCAGGCCAATACTCAAACAGCTGCTGAGAAAATGGAGATGGCTACATTTAACTTGCCCTACGGAAAGGTCACTTTTGTAAGCTACTATGTGCCTCCCCCCATCCTTCATTTCTCCTGACAGATCTACCTACAAATGCAAAGACAAGCAAGAAATAAACATAGAAATATAAGAATTATGAAAAATAAAGGTCTCATACATATGTTTTCAAAAAATGACCAGTGCTTTGGATAAATAAGGATAACAGGTTAAAGCCGCTGTGCTATATACCCTATTAAATGGGTGTTACAATGGGGCTTTTCTCTGTAAACAGCACTGACCTGTATAAACAAACAGTGCTATATTATATATCTATGTGCAAGTGATCATAAACATAAAGTATTAGTAAATACAAACAAAAATTCATAAAAAACATACATTCAAGAATACAATCCACAGTAAGTGTAAGATTCAATTTCTACAGTCCTCCAAGACAAAGTGCCAGCATGCCGTGCAAATGAATTTTAACATCAAAATGTTCTACAATAAGTGCAAAATTCAGCTCCACGGTCCTCAAAGAAAAGTGCCAGCATGCTGTGCAAATAATGTGCAATCCAACGAAATGTAAAAAGTGCTTCAAAAAAAGTGCTTCAGTGCTCCACTACCTTTTTTCAAGCTGCAAAACTCACCAGATAGCCATGGCCACGCATTACAGATGAGTCATGGAAGGCATGTTATGAAGGAATCTCCATTAACTGTGATTTTTTTCCAATATCCACCAAAGGATTCCCTTTCTATATTATTAGCCAGTATCTCTTTCTCATGGGTTATATCGGTGTAACATTGAAGAAGCAAGGGGAATTGATATAGTGTAAAACTTTTTAAACTTTTATTAAAACACTAACACTTTCCCTCCTCCTACTCACATTGCTAGGTGCTATACCTCACACCTAGGAGTATTCTCCACAAATAGCATACAATAACTGCAGTATCAATGTTTTCCACTAAAGCGCTGGTTATGTAGTAAGCATACCACTTTTAGTGTCTCCACTCATGATTCTATACTCTACTTCCAGTTGTGTATTACGTGATGATGTCACATCCGGTCATCCCAATGCGTTTCGTCACATCAACGTTATCTAATGGAAACTCCTTCATAACATGCTTTCCATGACTCTGTAAGGGGTGGTCATGGCTATCTGGTGAGTTTTTCCAGCTTGAAAAGGGTGGTGGAGCACTGAAGCACTTTTTTGAAGCGCTCTTTACTTTATGTTGCATAGCACTTTATTAGCACAGCATGCTGGCGCTTTTCTTTGAGGACTGTGGAGCTGAATTTTGCACTTGTGGAACGTTTTGATGTTAAAATTCATTTGCACAGCATGCTGGCACTTTGTCTTGGAGAATTGTAGAAATTGAATCTTACACTTACTGTGGATTGTATTCTTATAAGAAATGTTTGTTTGTATTTACTAGTACTTTATGTTTAGATGTAAGGTAGCACAGTTTGTTCATATACATGCGCATCAAAATGCTCATTGGCATTCATGACACCCACACTACCCTAAATGGCATATATTGAACCAAGTGGCTCAGCAAACCCAAATGTTTAAAACCGATTTTTTTTTTTTTCCATAAAGATTTTATTGGAAATAAAGGAAAACCAGTACAATGAGTTTAATTACATAATCAAAGAACATAGGATGAATGATACAAGACATGTTACTTAGACAGTAAATCCTACTGGAGAACCAACAAAGTATCTGTATATAAAATAGAACAGTGGGTAATTTGTCGACTGTCAAATTCCGCAAATAACATATAAATGTTGAGGCCTAGGGGAAGCGTGTCTAGGGGTTCCAAATAGCTCCTTGTAGTCACCCTGGAATCCATCCATAATCAAAATGCTAATTATCGTGTGGTGTTCAGGTCATAGGTTATTAGCTGTGTCGTTAGGGGCTATATTATGAGCATGTATATTAGGTCATTGGGGGTGGCAAGGTTGATTCAATTTGGATCATAGGCATGCTCAGGGGGTGTGCCAGGTGTGCCTGGGCACACCCTAATCACTACGTGCAGTGCAAATTCCCCCTACTGCCTGGACTTCCTCCTGTGTTGCCCCCACCCACCCCGCAGTGCTACTTGCCTCCCTCCTTTCCTCTCAGCTGTTGTGAGGGCTGATTCAGGATGGAGAGTGGTGGAAGGGGCTAGTAAATATGTCATTTACTGGCCCCTTCTTTTTCTAAATAAACACACTCACTCATTGTGTTCATTCATAACTGAATCATAGTAAACTGTGTTTACTATACTTCAGTTTGTGAATGAACAGAAAGCTGCTCAACACAGAGCACTTCCCAGGCTGCAGATAAAGTAATTGTGTGTTTTAGCTTTGGGGTGCACACCCTAATGCAATAGGCTGCGCACACCTATGATTTGGATTATAGCTTCTTTCAGCAGGATGGCACCTGTTTGAACTTGTTATCAGTATAAAAGGCACCTGTCCACAACCTCAAACAGTCAGACTCCAAACTCCACTATGGCCAAGACCAAAGAGCTGTCAAAGGACACCAGAAACAAAATTGTAGACCTGCACCAGGCTGGGAAGACTGAATCTGTAATAGGTAAGCAGCTTGGTGTGAAGAAATCAACTATGGGAGCAATTATTAGAAAATGTAAGACATACAAGACCACAGATAATCTCCCTCGATCTGGGACTCCACGCAAGATCTCACCTCGTGGGGTCAAGATGATCACAAGAATGGTGAGCAAAAATCCCAGAACCACACAGGGGGACCTAGTGAATGACCCGCAGAGAGCTGGGACCAAAGTAACAAAGGCTACCATCAGCAACACACTACACCGCCAGGGACTCAAATCCTGCAGTGCCAGACGTGTCCCCCTACTTAAGCCAGTACATGTTCGGTCCCGACTGTAGTTTGCTAGAGAGCATTTGGATGATCCAGAAGAGGACTGGGAGAATGTCATATGGTCAGATGAAACCAAATTAGAACTTTTTGGTAAAAAAAAAACTTGTGCTTGGAGGAAAAAGAATGCTGAGTTGCATCCAAAGAACACCATACCTACTGTGAAGCATGGGGGTGGAAACATCATACTTTGGGGCTGTTTTTCTGCAAAGGGACCAGGACGACTGATCTGTGTAAAGGAAAGAATGAATGGGGCCATGTATCGTGAGATTTTGAGTAAAAAGCTCCTTCCATCAGCAAGGGCATTGAAGATGAAAAGTGGCTGGGTCTTTCAGCATGACAATGATCCCAAACACACCGCCCGGGCAACGAAGGAGTGGCTTCGTAAGAAGCATTTTAAGGTCCTGGAGTGGCCTAGCCAGTCTCCAGATCTCAACCCCATAGAAAATCTTAGGAGGGACTTGAAAGTCCGTGTTGCCCAGTGACAGCCCCAAAACATCACTGCTCTAGAGGAGATCTGCACGGAGGAATGGACCAAACTACCAGCAACAGTGTGCAAAAACCTTGTGGAGACTTACAGAAAACATTTGACCTCTGTCATTGCCAACAAAGGGTATATAACAAAGTATTGAGATGAACTTTTGTTATTGACCAAATACTTATTTTCCACCATAATTTGCAAATAAATTCTTTAAAAAACAGACAATGTGATTTTCTGGATTTTTTTTTCTCATTCTGTCTCTCATAGTTGAAGTGTACCTATGATGAAAATTACAGGCCTCCCTCATCTTTTTAAGTGGGAGAACTTTCACAATTGGTGGCTGACTAAATACTTTTTTGCCCCACTGCATGTCCGAGTAAGGGATAAATTTTCAGTCTATTGAGGGTCTGGTTAAGGTTTAGGGATGGGGTGGGATAAAAGGAAAATGAAATTGAATGGAAATGAGGAGGGCAGGGGGGGTACTGAACTCCACTTTTGTAAGATAAGCAATTAAAATCAATAATGCTAGAATTTTACAGGATCTCAACATGCATATGTTCCTGCCCTGTGGATTCTGAGATATGCATTCTGATTTCTATATCCAAATTCCCTACCTGCTGTGATCACATGATCAGTACCAGTGTAATAAAAAAGAGAACAGGGGAAATAGGTGGGCCAGTCACAGAAATATATTCGATATCTGGGGATGTTCTGTACACAAACATTGTACAGAACACCCAGAGTTGCCATGGTTACAAAAAAGCATTAATGTTTAGCTTTTTACAATTTTCAAAAATCATGCCGATTGAAACAGTAAGGACCAAACTTATTTGCCAAGTGTTTAATGTGCTGTGTGTTGTGCATTGATGTGGGCTGTGTTAAGACAACCCATTGGAAAACAATGGGCTGCCAATATGCCTCAAGATGCAACACATGCCCTGAAAAATTCACCTTCTAAAAATAGTTACACTAATCATAATAAAGTGTTATATCTTTTGTATATAATGTAGTAAAGTAACCCTTACTTCCTTTACATACCCCTGTAAATTAGAAGCATAATGGGCTACTATGCATCGCATAGTAGCCCATTATGTGCCACTTACCTGCAAATGCGTCCAGCGCTGTCCCCTGTGCTGGCGGCATCCATCTTCTGCCCTTCTTGCTTCCGGGGCCGCGACTCCTACTCTGTGACTGGTCAGAGTCGTATGACGTCACTCCCGCGCGTGTGCACAGCAGCCGCCAGTCACGGCATGGTCTCAGGGGAGAAATGGCACGGAGGCCGTTTCTTCACTGTGCATGTGCCAAAATGACGTCAGCACATGCAAACATTTATTCTTTTGGTGCCAGAGGATTAATTTACTCTATAAAAACCATATTTATTGTGACATTTTATAGTCCTTCAAACTTAGAAGTTTTTCGAAGTGGCCTTGTGTATTTACTCTCAGAACTTCCTGATGATGGCCGACAGTGATAGGCTGAAACGCGTTGAGGTTTAGTGACGTCATCTCGATGCACTTCCGCCAGAGCCGAATAGAGAGAACGGAACAGGTCCCGGCCAAACAACCGTATACCATATCCTTCTTGGGGTGATTCCCCTGAATCAATCGGCTGCCAGTACGTTCAGGGCCAGAACCATTAGGCACCTGGACATGTGAGTTTTTAATTTGTTT
Organism: Glandirana rugosa; assembly: GCA_018402905.1. Taxonomy (NCBI): domain Eukaryota; kingdom Metazoa; phylum Chordata; class Amphibia; order Anura; family Ranidae; genus Glandirana; species Glandirana rugosa. The sequence goes on along the minus strand of BLSH010466543.1, from coordinate 3,564,870 downwards.
TATTACTTAATAAAATTTTAAGACAGTACTTTCACCATTGGATTTTTTTCTCTCCATCTATATGGTGACATCTGTATTGGAGTACAAAGCCGGAGACACGAAAAGCTGGAATCTGTATAGGGGTCCAATACACTCCCCCAAGAGCCTTTACAGACCATACTAGAGATAGTTGGTCGCTGGAGGAAGGGTGAGTGTACATCCATGTGGGGCACGCTTTACATGGTTGCAGCACCTGTTGTCTTCTGAGCACCAGCACTTTATATTCACCCACTGTGGGGACAGTAGATCTATTGGAAACCATATGGACTTATACTAAAAGTGACTTTTATTACAGTTTGGTGTTTTCCTCAAAATTGAGGACATACGTATATGTGGTTATTAATCAGTTTACAGCTAACACTTTAACACCCAGCGCGGTGACCATTTAACAATTCTTTACGGTAGACGGCAATAGCCATTGCATCGCTGCAGCAGGGTAACCCTCAGAGGTGTCTCTAGAGGTACCATAGAGAGATTGGTTAAACTGGTACTAATAACCAAACTTTGATTATCATGGTATTTGTATATTACAACTGTTTCATGGCGCTGAAGTCTTTTTTATATATTTACTCTCGAGATCACTTCTTCTATTGTCGGGAAGGGAGGATTTCCAGTGGGTTGTTATCGAAATTCTAGCAGCGTGTAATATGTGGGTCATTACCGTCCTGTGCATTTTGGGGTGTTTGTTGATTCCTAAGTTAAGGAGAGCTAAGCCTGGTTTCAGGGTGTGTTTAACTCCTGTGGTTTGGTTTATTAGTCTAGTGACTTTATTCCAGAATTCCTGGATATGAGTGCATTTCCACATTATGTGGTATAGGTTCCCTACCTGGGAACAGCCTCTCCAGCACATATTAGATGTGCCCGGGTAGATTTTAGCTCATTTATATGGGGTTAGATACCATTTAAGGTACGTTTTTTGGAAGGTGACCAAATGCTTTTTAAATGGTATATTTAACAGACCAAAAAAGAGGAGTTGATGGCTAAGATTTACATACACTTTAAGCTTATTGTTAACCACTATTATAAAGTCCTTCTCCAGTTCTATTTTGCCTGACTTTGCTTCATTTAGTGTATAGTGGGCAGTGCTGTTTCTATAGCATAGCATATCACACATAACCTTGTGTTTTAAATAATTCTTTTTATCCACCAGTTAAGTGCCATCATTGCTATTTTGTTTGCTAGGGTCTTCTTTTTGGAAATGCAGGGATTTTATATGGTAAAGTAGTGCAGGAGTCCAATATAAGGACTGATGTGAAAAGAAGTATTCACAGTACTTTATAAATAATCATGATAATAACTGACAATACTAACAATCTGCGTTTCGCTAACTATCTTGCAAACAGAGGTTAGCTCCTTTCACTGTTTATTGAATAAGCCTAAAGGAGTGCATCTACCCCTAAGATTTAGGTATGATTTCAGACAAAGGAATCATCTATGCTGATACATGGATAATTGAGAGGTACTGTATAATTAAATCCATCATTAATATTAACAATACAGTGATACCTCATTTCACGAACACTTCTGTTCACGAACAATTCGGTTCGTGAACAGAAGAGATCACAAAAATTTGCTTTGGTTCTCAAACTCCGCTCCGGTTCACGAACACGAGCCGCGGCCATTATCCTTGCTCTAACATCTGTGTTAATTTTAGCAGCAAATTTCAGTTTAGTTTTAGCCTTAGTCTTAGGACTACAATGGCATTTTAGTTTTAGTCCCGTTTTAGTCTTCTGCAATTGTTGTTTCTAGTCGTATTTAGTCGACTAAATCTCCAGTACATTTTAGTCGACTAAAACTCATTTTTGGTCGTCTAAAATCGAATGGGTGTAGTTAAAGTGTCTTAAGCCTCATACACACGGTTCGACGGTCGTACGACCGAATCGTATGTTGGCTGTTGTATCTAGCATACTGACATGCACTACACGATCGTACGACCAAGCTGAAAGTAGTGACGTGTTATGAACGTATAAAGAGAAAATTCAGGTGCATGTAATTTGTGTCCAGCCGGTCCTGACTTCTGAGCATGCGTGTTTTGCACAATACAACTTGTTGTACCAACTTCTCTGTACACACGATACAATGGTCGTACGACCGCTTGTTGGTACTACCAAGTTTTCTAGTCTGCTCATACAACTTATGTTGTACGACCGTCGTACGTCAGCTGTTCTAATCACGCACACTAACGATCGATTTCGCATACAACAGTCATTCGTACGACCTGTTGTATACGACCGTCGAACCGTATGCACGAGGCATTAGTCTTAGGACTGAAATGGCATTTTAGTTTTAGTCCCATTTTAGTCTTCTGCAATTGTTTTAGTTTTAGTCATATTTAGTCGACTAAATCTCCATTACATTTTAGTTGACTAAAACTCATTTTAGTCATCTAAAATCGAATGGGTGTAGTTTAATTGTAATGCATTATTTAAGCAGTTCTCTACAATTTCCAAACTCATTATATACTGCTGGAATGAAAAATCTAATAAGTTATTATTGATGGTATTGAGGTATGAACATGCACTTCAGACCAGTGCTAATTTTGACGTCAAATTTCAATTTAGTTTTAGTCTTAGTCTTTTGACTAAAATGGCATTTTAGTTTTAGTCCCATTTTAGTCTTGTGACTAAAATGCCATTTTAGTTTTAGTCGTATTTTAGTCATCTCAATTGTTCTAGTTTTAGTAGTATTTTAGTCATCTCAATTGTTCTAGTTTTAGTCGTATTTTAGTAGACTAAAATGGTATTACGTTAGTCAACTAAAATGTTTTAGTCGGTTTTAGTTGACGAAATTAACACTGTCTGACACGTTTATATTGAGAAGTGCAGTGCTAGATGAGAGTCTAAAGCCTCGTACACACGGTGCGAGGGTCGTACGACCTAACGGACCAAATCGTATATTGGATCATGTAACTTGCGTACTGACATGCACTAGACGATCGTAGGACCAATCCGAACCTAGTGACGTGTAATGAACATATAAAGAGAAAGTTCAGGTGCATGTAATTTGTGAATTAGGAACCAACGGACACTTCAGAGCGTGCGTGTTTTGCACAGTACAGCTTTTTGGACCAACTTCTCTGTACACACGGTACAACAGTCGTACGACCGCTTGTTGGTACTACCAAATGTTTCTAGTTTGCTCATCCAACTTCTGTTGTACGACCGTTGTACGTAGGCTGTTCTAATCGTGCGTACTAACGGTCGATGATCATAACGACCGTTTGCATACGACCGTCAAACCGTGTGTATGAGGCTTTAGGAGAACCTGTCCACTCAGATAGGGGTTTCTGCCCCCTGACTACCATGAGGATGAGCTTACTTGATTGGGAATCATGGAAAAATAGTTCATATGAATTCTACTTTATCATGCCCTCTTTTCCTGGATGCACAGTGCTGTTTTCTGGACCCTAGATTAATCATTTAAATTGGGGTTTGGGATTGTTTCAAACAAGGATTAAAGAGGAGCTATAGTTTTTTAGATGTACATATGAAAGAGGTCAGCTTAATGTAAAAGGCCGTATGTAATATATGTTTAAAATCTTTTTTGTACATACATCTCATACTTTTACTGTATATATAAACAAAAAAAAGTTTAGAACGGTTTAACCTGATTTGCATTGAACTCTATGTGAAAATTTGCCTCGGTTCACAACCAATTCGGTTCGCGACCAAAGTCGCTTCAAGAATGTAGTTTGTGAACCGAGGTATCACTGTATAGCAAAATTGATGGAATAGTTCAAAGCAACAACCATTAACAGTTACAAATGTTTTACATTCTCAACAAAAACTGCAGGTGGTAGTTTATAATGATCTATTTCACATCTTTTACAATTGAAAACTGTACGAAAGTGTTTACAATTGCCTAAAAATTGCCATCTGTATGGCCAGCACAGTAGATTTACACCCAATTACTAAAGTTATGTACAAGCTTTATTGAGTTACTGCATTTTTAAAAGTTATTTTGCAATCAAACGAAATAAACAGCTACCAATAAAAAAAACCTGGTGATACTGCCATGAAGGTCCTTGTTCGGGGAATTTACTGTGATAGGGTTACAACTGTCTCCCAGTTATTCTACCATATTGTCATCCATAGGCGTGCGAAGGGGGTGTGCCAGGTGTGCCTGGGCACATCCTAATCACTACGTGCAATGCCGATTCCCCCTACTTCACGGGCTTCCCTCCATGTTGGCCCCCTTGCCCCTCAGTGCTACTGGCTTCCCTCATCCATGTTTCAGGATGGAGAGCAGGGGATGGGGCTAGTAAATATGTAATTTACTGGCCCCTTCCTTTTCTAAATGAACACAGTGAACACACTCGCTCACTGTGTCCATTTATAACAGAAGCATAGTAAACTGTGCTTACTATGCTTTAGTTTTTGAAGGAACAGGAAGCCGCTCAGCACAGAGCACTTCCCATTCATTCACTGCCCTGTGCAGCTAAGGCTGCAGAGGAAGACATGTGTGTTTAAACTTTGGGGTTTACACCCTAATGCAATAGGATGCGCAGACCTATGTTGTCATCCTTTCCCATATACCTCTGGATGAGACTACAAGCAGCTGCACTGATGTATATGGTCTACTGTTGTAACTATGAGGAGGCCAGTTCAGAACAATTACATGTTGCAGGAAATGCATCTTGGTCTTTACATATAGACGTTCTATGGTATTTCATTACAGCTGGATTTATTACAACACTCTTCTTTAAGATCAAGGAGGACTATGTTTATGCCACATTATGTAATGTATTTCTTTGTATTATAACAATTTATTATATGTAATCTGTATATTCATGACTTTTTTTCAACTATAGATGAGATTATGTCGTGTCTTTCTATTGTGAAAATAAAGATATATTTAAATTTATTAGTGGCTTTAGCCAAATTGAACATGACTCATTTAAAGCCCCAACTTGCTGTATTTTTACAAACAACCAGGGATGGAGACGTATATTATTTATGCGTCTCATCTAAAGTCCCAAACTTCCCCCCTCTTCCTTTTTCCATATTCATGTTGCAGGTGCTGGGGTGAGTGCATGGCAGCATGGTGGTCACTGGTTAGCACTTCTACCTTGCAGCACTGAGGTTCCTGGATCAGATCTTGGCCAGGACACTTTCTACATGGAGTTTACATTGGGTTTCTTCTCACACTTGAAAGACTTGCTGGTAGGGTAATTGGTTCCTGTCTAAACTTGCCTCTGTATGTGAGGTTGGGACATTAGATTGTAAGCTGCTTGAGGGAAGACTCTGATGTGAATGTACAGTATATAAAAATATGCTTGAATTTTTGGTGCTTTATAAATGCCTGTAATATATGGCTGAAAAAGCTGTTTATTATACACAGGGCTCCAGGAAACCAAAAGTTATCCACTTAGGGTTTAGATCTATTTTGATGAATGTTTACACTGTAGGAATCTAAAGCAGCCTTTCTCAGCCAGAATGCTGCTTCACCCTTAGGTGCCATCCGGGATTCCTTCCTGTGACCTGCTGTCATTAGACAGGGGCACAGCACTACATGCCAAACTAGGGGACGCTGACTACACAGTATGGAGAGCCCAGACACTGACCACCAATGTATGGGGGACCCAGACCCTGACCACAAATACCTGGGCCAGAAACACTGGCCACCAACATACAGGGGTGCACAGACACTGGCCACCAACATACAGGTGCGCACAGACACTGGCCACAAATATGTGGGGGACACAGACACTGACCACCAATGTATGGGGAACACAGACACTGACCACAAACGTATGGGGGACAAAGACCCTGACCACAAATACCTGGCCACCAACATACAGGGGTGCACAGACACTGGCCACAAATATGTGGGGGACACAGGCACTGGCCACCAATATCGGTCACAGACACGTGGGGACATACAACCACCGGTCACAAAGACCGGGTCCATAAACACCAGTCCCAGACCCAGGGGGTATGTAACCACCAGTCACAGACCCGAGAGGTATGACACATCAGTCGCAGGGGATCAAACCGTA
>BLSH010466543.1:3524818-3551987 GCA_018402905.1 Glandirana rugosa | reverse complement strand
CTCTACCCTCCTAGATTTATATTATTAATAGTATTGATCATTTTGGAACATATCTAATTCTCTTCTAGTTCAGACATCCTCCATTTAGAGTTATTTATTGTTTTTTGACATCTGTGTTTCATTTTTATAGCCTCCCTGTGAAGGATGCTGTTTTTGCTCAGGACTGCTGACATTTTAACTTCCTTGCACACACAGCTGCTGTGATTTAAGAATATAACTAGGTGCGGAACGCTGGGGTAAATCAAACTTTATCCAGGCAATAAGACAAGCAATCATTTTAGCCCAGGCTATTACAGACAAGCCTGCTTTGCAGATTTCTTATCAAGCATTTAAAAACATGTAATTCTTTCCAGCTCGAACTAGCCCTTGTTCAATTTTGTTTACACGTTAACCACTTCAGGACCGGGACCCACCTACCTCCACCAATGTGAGTAGAGCATTTATCTAACTGATCATAGAGCTTTTAGAGCTGAGCTACTTGGGGCAAATCTTTTGGTACTGAAAGATTAGGGCAGTGGTTCTCAACTCCGGTCCTCAGGACCCACTAACAGGCCAAGTTTGCAGGACAACTGAAATACATCACAGGTGATATAATTTGCTGCTCAGTGATTGCAGTATTCTAGTCTGCATCTCCCCAAGGTAATACTGAAAATCTGGCCTGTTGGTGGGTCCTGAGGACAGGAGTTGAGAACCACTGGATTAGGGTGAGCAAAAATTTACAGTGAATAATCACTAGCAATTAATTGAAACCCACAAAGGAGTGCAGCATGTAATTGTTAATAATAGTGCAATGCTCCAAATTTATGCTATTATATGCAAACCGCATGTGTAGCGTTAACCAGAGATTTTTTTTTTTCGCAGTTGATCTAGTAGCATGATCGCTCTAGCAAAAATTGCCATTGTGTGCCCAGCCTTAAAGGGGTCCTAAAGGCAGAAGGTTTTTTTTTTTTTATCTTAATGCATTCTCTGCATTACAGTAATAAAAAAAGAACCCCCCCCCCCCCCCCTTAGCCCGATTTCAGTGATGTGCACAAGAGCAGAGGCTCTTGTGTCTCTCTTTCTCCTCATTGGCTCAGACATAGCAATGAGAGCCATTAACCGCTTGCAAGGTGGATTTGATTTAAATCGCTAGTAAAAAGGCTTGACTTAAATCAACTTGATTTAACCAGTTCCACCGTCTATTTACGGTGGCAGTGTGGACGCTGGGCACGAATCGCCGTAAAAAAGCGGCGATCTGCGAGTGGCCACTAGGGGGCGCGTGCCCGCCGCACTCCTGAGAAGTGTGCCCATGGCTCGGGCGGACCCCATGTCCGCCAGCCAGCCGCGATGAGCGGCCACAGGCAAAGAACGGGGAACCGCCGATGTAAACACGGTGGTTCCTCTTAGTGGGGGCATGGGAGATCTACTGATCCCTGTCACTGGGATCAGTTAGATCTCTCATGCCCATGGTAGCTCAGCCCCCCCCCACAGTTAGAACACACCCAGGGAACATAGTTAACCCCTAGATCTCCCCCTGCAGGTTAACCCCATTCCCTGCCAATGACATTTACACAGTAATCAGTGGACATTTAAATTTCTGATCGCTGTATAAATGTCATTGGTCCCAAAAAAGTGTCAAAAATGTCCGACATGTTGGCTGCAATATCGCAGTACCGCTAAAAATCGCAGATCGCCACGATTACTAGTAAAAAAAAAAAAAAAATATAAACCCCAGAAATGAATTCTCACCATCCGTAAACGCGGCCACTTTTGCGCAAACCAATCAATAAACGCCGATTGCGATTCATTTTTTTTTCTATCACAAATATGAGGAAGAATATAAATCGGCCAAAACCGATGAAAAAAAAATGTTTATATATATATATATATATATATATATAATTATTATTATTATTATTATTATTATTAATTTATTTATTTATTTTTTTTTTTGGATTTGTATTTTAGCAAAAAGTAAGAAATTTGTGTTTTTTTGCAAAATGGTCGCTATTCTTTTGTTTATAGCGGTGATCAGAAATGACGCAGAGGGGATCAAATACCACCAAAAGAAAGCTCTATTTGTGAGAAAAAAAGGACGCAAATTTAATTTGGGTACAATGTCGCACGACCGCGCAATTGTCAGTTAAAGCGACACAGTGCCGAATCGCAAAAAGTGCTCTGGTCCTAACCTGGGAAATTCTTACGGGGCTGAAGTGGTTAAATACAAATTTTTAAAGAGCAACTGTCATCTCTGTCCCGCAGCAGCTCCTCCTCTGACCCGCTGTTGACTCACTGACCGTCCCATTCACTGGGACGGCTGGTGATGCAGCAGTGACACAACAAGGTGAGGCACGTGGCAACCGCAGCTGAGTGGATGCCCACTAACAGGCGCTGCCATGATGGATCTGAAATGACAGGTGCTCTTTAAATGTAAGGACTTATTCTTGCTGGTAGTAGAATCTTTAATATTTTCAAACAAAATGAAGGTTTCCTATTTAGAATAATAAGCTGTCAGGCTAGTAAAACAGTGATATCAGAACCAATTCAATCATACATTTTGTAGTGTACATAGATTTGCAAAACGGGATTAAGTAATATTCCTGAACTTTTGTTTTGTCTCATGGTTACTGTGAAATTGTATGAATGAGTTTACCAAAAATGTAAATATTGCAGAATTTACAGCCTCATGCTACATAACTAAGCTCCAATTCATTCACCACGCTGCACCAGACCTAATATTGCCATGTATGTAACTGCAATGTGAGTGGGCTTTTAATCTCTTAGGCTTTCACACTGAAGCACCGGTAAAACAGCGCTAAAGTATCAGTCATTTTTGCAGTGATTTTTGGGCTTTAAAGGTCACCTGACAACGGGACCTTCAAAAAAACCCCCACAAAAATGACCCGTGTTGCGCCGCTTCCGAAGTGCTTTTCAGGCACTTTGGAAGTGCTGCCCATTCATTTCAATGGGTAGGGGCATTTTGGGAGCGCTATTTACAGCGCTCCCAACCTGCCCCAAAGATGCTGCTTGCAGGACTTTTTATAACGTCCCGCAAGCGCACCGCCCCAGTGTGAAGAGACACACTGCAATGAATGGGAGGAGATTTTCAGGCGCTTTTTAGAGTCTATTTCTAGCGCTAAAGCGCCTAGTAAAAGTTTAAATGAAGAGTAATGCAATGCAGACAAATGTTTTTCCTTTGTAGTGTATAAGTAATGCATTTTATTTGGGTGGAGTTGGGGGATACAGATAGGCCATTCATTTTGAAGGTGATATAGATATATTTATTATTATTATTATAATACAGGATTTATATAGTGCCAACAGTTTGCAGAGCACTTTGCAAAATGAAAGCAAACATTACAGTTGCAATACAAATTGGTACAGGAGGAATCAAAGCATCCTGCTCATTAGAGCTTACAATCTAAGAGGGAGAGTCAGGGGTCATTTTTGTATTTAATGTCCTTATTTAAGAAGCAAGGCAATTTTTTTAAAAATTGCCAGTCATTTTTTTCTAGATGCTAATGAGTGCAAACCTAGATATTAAAGCAGAACTACACTGCATCTGAGCACCACAATTCAAAAATGTTATTTCACTCATTTTTAATATTCAGAGCAAACTAATTCATCCAGGTCTCCATGCTTTATTTTGCATTTTTATTTTAGCATTTCTAGCTGTGGCCATCTTGAGTAAGATTAGTCAAGTAGCATTTACTTCCTGGAATCCATCTGCCTTTAGCTCAGGCATACAGGCAGGAAGGTGTGCTTGGCTATGAAAACCCATTCTGCAGACTCCTCTGATGTATGACATCATTTGCCTGGAAACCAGGAGGTAACTGAAGAAATATAAAAAAAAAAAATTTAAATACAAAAGTATGTCATATTTACTAATGCTAGCAACATACGTTTTAAACTAGTTAATGTTGATTGAGAGAGTGAAGTTCCCCTTTAGCCACAAAATCTAATCCGCAAAGTATTTTGGGCATATCACCCAGTTCAATAAAGACTGTCTGAAATTCGGCCCGTGTGTGTGGCAGCCAGTGCGGCTGGCTTCCCCTTTTAGGAACACAATAGTACAACAGGAGAGATCGATGTACTAACAGTGGAGTGTTAGTACAGCGGCTTTGGCCAAAGCTGTCAAAACTAGTGGTGTGTACCAGACTTTAAAGTGGTAGTAAACCCTCCTATCATTTTCAGCCAAGGAAGCTGCCATCTTTGCCTCTGTTTAATCTACAACTGCAATGATGCTGCACATGTGATCAGCTATGACACCAGCCATTGGATGGTTTGACAGTTTGGTTTAGAGCACAACCAATGGGAGTGTTACATTTCCGGCACGTGACGGAAATGTGACTGGTTTTTAACCTGTTAAATGCATGGGTTTACTACCACTTTAAGGGCAAAGACAAAGTTCTTTTTCAGTTTGGGAAAGCTTTGTTCATTTTTAAACCCTGTGTTACATGTAGGAAGTAAGGCCAAAATCAGGTTTATGTGGCCATGAATTGATGGGAATATGCTGCAGAAATGTCATGCAAGGCATTTTTTCCACATGGAGCCCATCAACAAATCTTGTAGCAGCAATCTCTTGTTTCATTGCAGTGATTTGATTTAACAGAGTTTCTCAACTAGGGTTCCTCCAGAGGTTGCTAGGGGTTCCTTGAGCAATGGTCAATTTCTACCTCCTCAGATAAATTCCCAATGGCATCATTGGTCTTTTTAGCTATCTGTAAGCGGGTAATTTTTCCCAATGACCACAAGTGTAAGGAGCATTCTTCCCATTGACCATCACAATAATGTATCATGAGTTGTAGATTTGTAATTTTTAGCAGGGGTTCCCTGAGACTGGAGAATTATTTTAATGGTTCCTCTGTGTTGAAAAGGTTGGGAAAAGCTGTCATAGAACATCATGGAAATATCAAAGATAACCTAAACTAGATTCAACATGTAACTACGATACACTCAAATGTTCCAACTTCATCCAGAATATGTAAAAAATATAGCATTTTAAGATGCAGGCTAAAAACCTTGTTTAAAAGTCTTTGCCTCTGGTGAACACAGGCTGATATTTCTGTCCTAAAAATGCTAGTGACTTGGCTTTCTTCTTTGATTTTTAAAGGTTACCATAGCCATTGGATTAGCAATATTTGGAGAAGGAGAGCTCAGCAGTGGCAGTCTGCACAATGGCTCAGTACAGGTTTCCTAAAGGCCAACTCTAGCGTTTAACAAAAATCAAAAAAGAAAAGCTTTCACTGCAATACTCACCTCCTCTCAGATGCTTTCCCTGCAGACTCAAAGCTCCAATTGTCCACCACAGTCAGGATAAGACTCATGAAAAAAGGTACAAATACAGTTTTTTTTTTTAAGGCTGTGGGGGTATGAGATTTGAGGGGAGTAGAGCAACTTGGAGTTGGGCTTTATGGACTGGCCATTTAGCACAGACTTCATGTTTTCTTGACAGCTGCTGTAGCCATTAAAAGTGGAGATACCAGTTCCAGCATTTCCATAGATTAGTTAGATTTACTGAACACATGTAATTGGGTTCCGTGGACCCAGTTAACTAGATTCCACACTCACATTTGTTATGTATCGGGGTTGCAGGAATTGCATGTAAAAAGAACAATGCTTTGCCTGTGTGTCCAATATGCATTATCTTTCCTAGTGGAGGTAAGATCTGGATTCCACGGTGTCTAATAATAAAATATTTATTACACTACTAGGACATACCTCACCCAACCCCAATGAATTCTGTCTGTATTTAGCAATTATTTTATGTGGTCGTCTACTCCAGTGGTTCTCAACCCTGTCCTCAAGTACCCCCAACAGGCCATGTTTTGGGAATTTCTCTTAGGTAAAATAGCTGTCCAAAATACCAAGCCATTGACTCTGATTTAAAGCATATGTGCAAGATAAAGGAAAACCTGCAAACATGGCTTGTTGGGGGGTACTTGAGGACAGGGTTGAGAACCACAGGTCTACTCCATCTATAGTGACCATAATGAATAATACCTAAATCAGGATACTGTAATGTTTTGTGGCCACTAGATGAAGCTGATGACCATAGGAAAAAATTGTATCAAACAGAATACAGTTCTGAATGCCATGGCTTCTGGGCAAATGCATTTTACATTTATCCAACAATTTTTTTTCTTTTTATAAATTGACCCCCAAGTGATTTAGTAATTCGAGCAAGGACAGATAGATGTCTTGGAGCTCATCATTCTGCTTGATATACTGTATCTGCCTAGTTTTTTGATCAGTACTGATTTTTTTTTTTTTAATTGCTGCAAAGCAATCATTTTATAGTATTAACACAGTGTTAGATTTTTCATACATTATCAATGCTTCTTTGATTTCCTTCTATTTCCATCTTTGATTCAAGAGGTACTGTAGTAGGTAATAGTGCCACTTGGCAGCTAACATTACAGTAAGCGTTACCAACGGCATCAAGCAGTGTGTTTACGAGGCGGACTTAAACACTTCTACATACATTGCAACATACATTGAAATGTTATCATGAGTGGGGAGGCCACTGCTGTGATCTGCTCCTTCTTCTGTCATTAGGCATATGGTAACTGTGCCTGTAGCTGCTTAGTGAAAGGCCACTGTGCACAAACTGCATAATTTTCTTAGATTGCTATATATAAAGAGAATTTAAAACAAGTAGGGATTAAAATGTAAAAGGACTTTTGAACTTTATTAGAAGAGAAGATGTTAAATCCAAGGTGGCATATCCGCTAGTAGTATTTTCCAGCACACAGTTGATGTTCTTTCATAATAATCCCATAAAAGAAAACTACCTGTTGTGAATTTCTGGCCATCTTTCCCCTTCACATGGTAGCTAGCACAGAAAAGCAATAGGCTGCCTTACAAATCCTAAATGTCAAATATCTAATTTAATTCACAGTCCAGCACAAGAAGGGACATATACTAGTAACTGTTGTAAAAGAAGCTTGCCTACGTGAGTACATACCCTGCCAGTATTAGCGAGGTTGCTAAACTTTTATTGAACACCCATCTAAGCACCTGCCCCCTGCATCCTGTTCCCTCGCAAATGCTGCGCTCACCCTCCGACTCAATTCTACGTTCTCTAACTCATATTTTCAACCTTTCCCTCTGCTCTGGCATCTTCCCAAACTCTCTAAAACATGCCCTAGTCACACCTATCCTTAAAAAGCTCTTACTGAACCCCACCGATATTAACAACCTATGCCCCATCTCCTACAAACCGACTGAGTGATCATCTGACCATGAACCAACTTCTTGATGCCCTTCAGTCTACCCGCGATGGCTCCCCCGCACTGAAAGAACAGAGGTCCGTGTATCTAAACACGGATCTCCGTTCTGTTGAAGGGGGAAGGGCGATGATCACAGCCTTCCTGTATATGGAAGCTGTGATCATCCCCTTTCCCCAGCCAGGGCAGCCCACACACAGTTAGAACACACCCAGGGAACGCGGTTAACCCTTAGAGCGCCCCCTGCAGGTTAACCCCTTCACTGCCAATGACATTTACACAGTAATCAGTGCATTTATATAGCACTGATCGCTGTATAAATGCCAATGGTCCCAAAAAAGTATCAAAATGATCCGACATGTCCGCCGCAATATCGCAGTACCGCTAAAAATCGCAGACCGCCGCCATGGCTAGTAAAAAATAATAAAAACCCCAGGAATTAATTCTCATCATCCGTAAAAGCGGCAACTTTTGCGCAAACCAATCAATAAACGCCGATTGCGGTTTTTTTTTTTTTTTTTTTTACCAAAAATATGAGGAAGAATATAAATCGCCCAAAACCGATGGAAAAAAATGTTTTTTTTTAGATTTTTTTTTGGATTTGTATTTTATCAAAAAGTAATACATTTGCTTTTTTTTTTTTTTTGCAAAATTGTCGCACTTCTTTTGTTTATAGTGGCGATCAGAAATGACGCAGAGGGGATCAAATACCACCAAAAGAAAGCTCTATATTTGTGGGAAAAATAGGACGAAAATTTAGTTTGGGTGCAACGTCGCACGACCGCGCAATTGTCAGTTAAAGTGACGCAGTGCCGAATCGCAAAAAGTGCTCTGGTCCTAAAGTGGGAAATCCTTCCGGGGCTGAAGTGGTTAAACTCACTAATGACCTAATAACTTCTAAAACCAACGGACGCTATTCTGTACTACTACTCCTGGACCTCTCTGCTGCCTTTGACACAGTGGACCACCCCCTCCTCCTCAAAAAAACGACACGCCTTTTGGTCTCCGTGACTATACTCTTCGCTGGTTCTCATCCTACCTATCACACCGCTCCTTCAGTGTCACCTACAACTCTACTTCCTCCTCTCCCTTTCTCTGTCGGTGTCCCCCAAGGTTCTGTTCTTGGACCTCTCCTTTTCTCAATCTACACCTCCTCCCTAGGTCAGTTGATTGCCTCCCATGGCTTTCAGTATCATCTCTATGCTGATGACACCCAAATCTATCTCTCAACCCCCCAGATCTCTCCATCTGTCTCCTCACGCATTACCAACTTACTAACAGACATATCTGTCTGGATGTCACATCACTTCCTCAAACTCAACCTATCCAAAACCGAGCTTATGATATTTCCTTCCCCCACATGCCACTTCCCCAGATTTCTCCGTCAAAATCAACGACTCAACTATCAACCCGTCCCCCCATGCCAAGGTCCTAGGTGTAATCCTAGACTCCCAATTAACCTTTCGGCCCCACATCCAATCGCTATCCAAATTTTGCCGCCTCAACCTCCGCAACATCTCCAAGATACGCCCCTTCCTAACCGATGACACCACAAAGCTACTAATCCACTCCCTGGTAATTTCTCGCCTTGACTACTGCAACTCCCTCCTCACTGGCTTACCTCTAAATAGCCTATCCCCACTCCAGTCCATTATGAATGCTGCCGCCAGGCTCATCCACCTTAAAAACTGCTTGGCATCTGCTACACCCCTATGTCAATCTCTGCATTGGCTGCCACTCAACCAACGTATTAAATTCAAGATACTAGCATTAACTTATAAAGCAATTCACAACCTGGCCCCCAGCTACATCACTGACCTGGTCTCAAAATACCAGCCAAATCGATCGCTTCTCTCCTCCCAAGACCTCCTGCTCACTAGCTCCCTTGTCACCTCATCCCATGCTGGCCTCCAGAACTTCGCCAGAGCCTCTCCCATCCTCTGGAATGCCCTACCCCAATCTGTCTGACTTTCTCCTAGTTTTTCCACCTTCAGACGATCACTGAAAACTCATCTCTTCAGAGAAGCCTATCTGGCTCCCACCTAACAACTGTACATTTATCTTCTCTATTGGCACATCCCCCACAGTTATCACCTCTTGTATCTCTTGACCTTCCCTCTCAGATTGTAAGCTCTAGTGAGCAGGGCCCTCTGATTCCTACTGTATTTAAGTGTATTGTATTTGTACTGTCTACCCTCAAGTTGTAAAGCGCTGTGTAAACTGTTGGCGCTATATAAATCCTGTATAATTATATTTGGTAATGGTAAACCAGCCTGTTGCCACATTGTTTTAGTGGGGTTTACTGGTGGCAAGGTCCTTCAGATACATAGATATTTCATAACATCAGCTGTTTCCTACAAATACTGCAGCATAGTTATCACAGGACCATACAACATTACTACAGTAAGTACATTGACCACAACTCCTTGCGCCATCAATTCTTTATCTCTGTTCCATAGTTCTCACAGCTATGCCTGGCCCTTCGCCAGAAACATTATCTCCAGAAGTGTTTTCTCAGGCATGGCCCCAGGACCCAAAACTAAAAGGGCACTCTAATGCAAGCCCCTTAATGGGAACTTTTTTTTATAAATGTATTTATTAAGTTTTGACAAAATACAAAGTATAAAATCTCAGAGGTATCAAACACAAAGGTACAGCATACCGGTACTATAGACTGAATTTTGCTAGCAAGGTGAGAGAACAGTTAGACAGAATTGAGCAGCTGTAAGGCAAGGGTATGATGCATTGGAGTTGGAAACAAAGAAGATAAAGAATGAAACCATTTTTCATCAATAACCTTATGGCGTGGCAGTAGCCTTGACTAACAGAAATGTTTGGTTTCCTAAGATTGTTGTATCTCAGAGGGCCACATTTGGGCCTATTTGACAGAAGGGCAGGAGTAAGGCAATAGGTCCAGCGTGATCTCACACTCCATAGATAGCAGCCGTAAGGCTAGTAGGGAAGGTTCGAAGTTGCAAGACGGGGATAAGGTGATGCTGGTGGTTTAGGCAGGGAGGAGGGTGCTTGAAGAGTCCCCTGATTGGGTATAGGAGGCGGGGTTCGTTAATGGGAACTTTAAACCATAGTTGTGCATGCAATTTAGTGTTTTGTTTTGTGTATTTTTTTTTTTTTTCACAAAATTTTGCACGGTGTAATTGTTTTTGGAGTAGTCCTTTTGAAAAAGTCAGGAATTTAGGGGACATTTGTCAATCTTGTCACACCCCAATGCTAAACATTTTTGGACCGAATTTTGGACTAAGTTATTATCAGATTTGAGCTTTTTTCATAGGTTCCTCCCTCAGCTGCTCTAGAATAGCAGTATGCTAGAATGAACCTGATCCTGACCACTTCTTAATTTCACATCTGTTTGGAGTAAAAATCCATCTCCTCCTCAATGCTAAATCTGTCTCTGCTGTCCAGGATTTCAGATGCAATTTGTTGCATGTACATTACTAAATGAGTGTATGTCTAATTATGTCACTATTTTGCATGTTCAATGCTCCCCAATGTGTTCGGGAGGCTCAGGCAGGTTTTAATATTTTTGTAACTGAAAATCTCAACATGCACAATTCTTCCTATAATGCTGAATGCTGTATAATTGCTGTATGAAAGTCGATGTGAAGTGCCCCTATTACACAAAAGGGTATATTTATTATAAGCCAGTAAATGCAAAATTTACCCAACATTCACTAGAATTTAAAATACCTGTGCCAAGATGTTTCACCTGCAGTGCATATCATGTTCACTGTCTCTTAAAAATCTACCCCAAAGGGCCATGTGTGTGTGTGTTTGTGTGTTTTTGGACCATCTTACTGGTATAATTCATTTGAACCAAGAATGCAAGTGAGCAGCTGTTGCATTCCATTGCATATAATAAAATCACAGCTACTCAAGTTGAAGTGGAAGAAAATATTGTGTGCAAACGGAACACCTGAAACCACCAAGGTATGGTGAAGAAATATCAATCTTGTGGCAAAGCATTTGCAGTGAGATAGAATGAGGAATGTTTATTATGAGATCACCAAAATGAAACCTGTCCCTGACCTGTTATTACCACCTTCATGATCAGGAGTTGTGTGTGTGTGTGTGTGTGTCTTTGTGACTGGAACTACTTGGGTCAGAGGGCTTCAGTATATTTTTGAATTTGTTTATTCATATCGTGTGTGTGTGTAATACATACAGTATCTCACAAAAGGGAGTACACCCTCACATATTTGTAAATATTTATATTTTATTATGTTTTCATGTGACAACACTGAAGAAATGACCCTTTGCTACAATGTATACATTACATTTTTCTGGCAACAAAAGTGAGTACACCCCCTAAGTGAAAATGTCCAAATTTCCCTCACCGGTGTCATGTGACTCGTTAGTGTTACAAGGTCTCAGGTGTGAAGGGGGAGCAGGTGTGTTAAATTTGGTGTTATCGCTCTCACTCTCTCATACTAGTCACTGGAAGTTCAACATGGCACCTCATGGCAAAGAACTCTGAGGATCTGAAAAAAGAATTGTTGCTCTACATAAAGATGGCCTAGGCTATAAGAAGATTGCCAAGACCCTGAAACTGAGCTGCAGCATGGTGGCCAAGACCATACAGCGGTTTAACAGGACAGGTTCCACTCAGAACAGGCCTCGCCATAGTCGACCAAAGATGTTGAGTGCATGTGCTCAGCGTCATATCGAGAGGTTGTCTTTAGGAAATAGATGTATGAGTGCTGCCAGCATTGCTGCAGAGGTTGAAGGGGTGGGGGGTCAGCCTGTCAGTGCGCAGACTATACGCCGCACACTGCATCAAATTGGTCTGCATGGCTGTCATCCCAGAAGGAAGCCTCTTCTAAAGATGATGCACAAGAAAGCCCGCAAACTGTTTGCTGAAGACAAGCAGACTAAGGACATGGATTACTGGAACCATGTCCTGTGGTCTGATGAGACCAAGATAAACGTATTTGGTTCAGATGGTGTCAAGCGTGTGTGGCGGCAACCAGGTGAGGAGTACAAAGGCAAGTGTGTCTTGCCTACAGTCAAGCATGGTGGTGGGAGTGTCATGGTCTGGGGCTGCATGAGTGCTGCCAACACTGGGGAGCTACAGTTCTTAGAGGTAACAATGAATGCCAACATGTAATGTGACATACTGAAGCAGAACACGATCCTCTCCCTTCGGAGACTGGGCCGCAGGGCAGTATTCCAACATAATGACCCCAAACACACCTCCAAGATGACCACTGCCTTGCTAAAGAAGCTGAGGGTAAAGGTGATGGACTGGCCAAGCATGTGTCCAGACCTAAACCCTATTGAGCATCTGTGGGGCATCCTCAAATGGAAGGTGGAGGAGAGCAAG
The DNA here is from genome assembly GCA_018402905.1 of Glandirana rugosa. Lineage (NCBI taxonomy): Eukaryota > Metazoa > Chordata > Amphibia > Anura > Ranidae > Glandirana > Glandirana rugosa. Next base: position 3,539,441 of record BLSH010466543.1, on the reverse strand, counting down.
GTCTCTAACATCCACCAGCTCCGTGATGTTGTCATGGTGGAGTGGAAGAAGGCTCCAGTGGCAACCTGTGAAGCTCTGGTGAACTCCATGCCCAAGAGGGTTAAGGCAGTGCTGGAAAATAATGGTGGCCACACAAAATATTGACACTTTGGGCCCAATTTGGACATTTTCACTTGGGGTGTACTCACTTTTGTTGCCAGCGATTTAGACCTTAATGGCTGTGTGTTGAGTTATTTTGAGGGGACAGTAAATTTACACTGTTATACAAGCTGCACACTCACTACTTTACATTGTAGCAAAGTTTAATTTCTTCAGTGTTGTCACATTAAAAGATGTAATAAAATATTTACAAAAATTGTGAGGGGTGTACTCCCCTTTTGTGAGATACTGTATGTGTGTGTGTGTGTGTGTGTGTGTGTGTGTGTGTGTGTGTGTATATATATATATATATATATATATATATATATATATATATATATATATATATATATACATATATACACATACACACTATCTCACAAAAGTGAGTATACCCCTCACATTTTTGTAAATATTTTATTATATCTTTTCGTGTGACAACACTGAAGAAATTCTTTGGGAGATAGATGTATGAGTGCTGCCAACATTGCAGCAGAGGTTGAAGGGGTGGGGGGGTCAGTCGGTCAGTGTTCAGACCATACGCCACACACTGCATCAAATTGGTCTGCATGGCTTTCATTCTAAAGATGATGCACAATAAAGCAAACCGTTTGCTGAAGACAAGCATTGTGAGGACATGGATTACTGAAACTATGTGATGTGTTCTGATGAGACCAAGATAAACTTATTTGGTTCAGATGCTGTCAAGCGTGTGTCGTGGCAACCACATGAGGAGTACAAAGACAAGTGTGTCTTGTCTACAGTCAAGCATAAGGATGGGATTTTCATGGTCTGGGGCTGCTTGAGAGCTGCCGGCATTGGGGAGCTACAGTTCATTGAGGGAACCATGAATGCCAACATGTACTGTGACATACTGAAGCAGAGCATGATCCCCTCCCTTCAGAGACTGGGCCGCAGGGCAGTATTACAACTTGATTACGACCCCAAACACACCTCCAAGATAACCGCTGCCTTGCTAAAGAAGCTGAGGGTAAAGGTGAGGGACTGGCCAAACATATCTCCAGACCTAAACCCTATTGAGCATCTGTGGGGCATCTTCAAACGGAGGTTGGTGAAGTGCAAGGTATCTAACATCCACCAGCTCCATGATGTCGTCAAGGAGGAGTAGAAGAGGACTCCAGAGGCAACCTGTGAAGCTCTGGTGAATTCCATGCCCAAGAGGGTTAAGGCAGTGCTAGAAAATAATGGTGGTCACACAAAATATTGCCACTTTAGGCCCAATTTGGACATTTTCACTTAGGGGTGTACTCACTTTTGTTGCCAGCAGTTTAGACATTAATGGCTGTGTGTTGAGTTAATTTGAGGGGACAGCAAATTTACACTGTTATACAAGCTGTACACTCACTACTTTACATTGTAGCAAAGTGTAATTTCCTCTGTGTTGTCACATGAAAAGATAGAATAAAATATTTACAAAAATGTGAGGGGAGCACTCACTTTTGTGAGATACTGTGTGTGTGTGTGTGTATAATAAATAAATATATATATATATATATATATATATATATATATATATATATATATATATATATATATACACACACACACACAGTATGAATTGTTTTTTTCTTTTTTTTTTCTTATGAGACTAGAAAGTGCTTGCACATATATTAGCCACCTTCCCTGTCTGCTCCTTGATAACAAAGAGCAGATAAAGATATGGCAAATCGTTTTTGCAAAGCTGGCTTTTCAGGTGATAGTTGTCAAATGACAATGATCCCGTGCTTGGAGTCTAGAGCTTTGTGAACATTGTTGTATAACCATGTTTTAGCATGCTCCTATGTACAATATGATTTCTAATTTCAGGCCCTTTTCCAGGAGGAACATTTTTTTTTTTTTTTTCTTTTCATATATGTGAAAAATCTGTGGACGCGTGGGCAACTCCCATATTCCCATGTGTGAATGCTGTAAACTATGTTAAAAGAAGGGAATGTGGATCCTCTTGTGGTTATTTTTCAGGAATGCAGATCTGTGCTCTCTGGTAATTAAAGGATTCATTGTACCTGTATTTTGAGTGATAAATCTGATTCAGATCTTTTCCTGCCTGTCATTCTAGTCTACTCAAAATTGGAGGTGCAGAGGTGGCAAATACATAGGACTCCTTTCATAAATCGGAGGCATCTGGATTTGTAAAAGAAGCGTTCCTGATTTTTCACTTGCTTGATAAATATCCCTCCTAGCGTACCAATTGCATCCTGTTGATTGACAGCACAGGTCAAGCAAGGTAAAGCTCCATCTGCATCATAGCAAGCAGAGGTTTTTGTCCTCATCAGACCTATTAGCTGTGCTATGCTAAACCTGACCACGTGCAGCTGGTTGGTGGAAGCATGAAGACACCAAGACCAATAAGCAGTGTTTCGCATCAAGGGTTGAATGCTAGGTGCAGTCAATTTTCATTCAAGATGTCGAAAATTTAAATAATTGTCAAAAATATCTTGACAGCTATTAGGAACACTGATTTTAAAGAACATACTTAATTTGCCAGAAACTGTATTGCTCAGCCCATGGTGCTAAAGTACAACTTACTACTTTGTAAATTATAATATGTGTAAAACCGTGAGCACAACATTTAAAATCAGATTTGCAACTATTTTACTAGAAAACTATTTCATACAAAATATTAGATTTAGTAAAATAGGGCTTTCCTTTGGCATTTTTATTTTCACAGAGCAGACTGCTCTTATTAGTTGTAATGCCACCTCTAGGTAAAAATCCTGGTTTTGTGACATAACCATGAAATAAATTGGCTCTCTGTGAGAACTTCTGTGTTCCGCTAGTAAGACTCCCAGTCTATGAGGTGAAGTAAGCAACAGTGCGATTTAAATTCAGCTATTAGTTTTAGAGAGGATGTGGAAAGTAGGTACTTTACTCCTCTTCTATGAAACTATAAGGAGCAGAAGGAACAGAAGGGGTAACAACCAAACAGGGAATGCCAATTTTTATTCTATCTGTAATTTCTTTTGTGTAAGCAAAAAGAACATTTTCTTTCAGATGTGGCAAGAAAAGAGCAGCACAACTCTAACATCTGCTTTAACAGTAGATGGAGAATACTTCAGTGTTTAGAAGCAGCTCAACCAACTTTTTGTTCTGTATTAATGGCAACATATTGATATATTAGGCTCCATTCACACTTGTGTGATCTGTCATGCAACTTTGGGCACAAAATCTCATGACAAATTGCACCCCATTGTTTTCAAATGTACCTGTTCAAATCAGTGCGACTTAAAGGTGTCTGCAGTACTTTGGTGCAATTTTTGATGTGACTTTGATCCATAGAATGTAAAGTGGGATCAAAAATCACAGCAAAAGTCACATCAAAGTCATGCTGGCAATCTTGTATCCTTTTTTTTTTTTTTTTTTGGTATGCACTTGGTGTTCTTTTTGTATTTTTTACGTTTTCTTAGGTAGTCTTTCTTGGGTAGTCAATAAAAGGTATCACTTTGATAATATTTTTACCTGTCTCTTTCAACACTGCAAAGTTATGTAGAAAAAAAATACTCTCCCCTCCCCCAAGTGAACCTTTTCATACATTGGATACATAGGAGTATACAAACTGATTTGAAAACTTAAAGCTTATGTCCATGTTTCATGACACAAGCTGGTCCAAACAAACTGTTTGCTTCACTCAGTGTTGCAGTGTCTCTAAGCACTGTATGTACTGCATGTAACTTCAGCTACATACAGTGCTGGGTTCTGGCTGTGAGACAGACTTCCCATCTCACACCTGGAACAACTTGGAACTGAGCAGCGCTCAGCCATTCATAGGCGGCTTTGTATTCTGTGAATGAATGCAAAGATTCCTCTGATTGTCTGAGAGCGTGACATCATCGGCCTGCTCCTCCCACTCAGCCAATAAGGGGTAACTTTGTATTCATTCACATAATGCAAAACTGCCTATGGATGGCTGAGGGCTGCTCGGCCAGGCTCTGTTTTGTACCCGTTGTGAGATGGGAAGTCTCTGTCTCACAGCTGGAAACCAACACTGTGTACTTTAGCTGAAGTTACATGCAGTACATACCATTCTTAGGCACACTGCAGCACTTAATAAAGCAAATAATTTATTTGGACCAGCTTGGTCCAAATGAGCTATTTAAAGTGTCATGAAATCTAGACCTAAGCTTTAATGATTGCCTTGCCAACACTTCTTTTTATTTTTTTTTTTTATTTTTTTTAAACTGACCGCTAATTCGGTGCCTTTTCTTATTACTACCTTGGCAGTCTCCATGTTCTAATCAGAAACACTGTACCAATAACCTCTTTTTAGGTGTGCAAAAGACTTAGGCATGTCTTACCAAAATTGAACTCATTGCAGGTATTGTTTGTAACTTTTGGTAAAATTGGGGAGTCAGTCTCCTGAGTGTGCACAAGTGGCATATAGAATGCCCCCAGAATGCCATAGTTTGTACAAAAAAAATTTAGGTCAGTTTAAAAAAAAAATCAGAGTGGCAACATATTTAGATGGTGTGTGTGTGTGATGTACAGAATAGCTTGCATAGCTATTAATGTTTTGTAGTACAGAAGTTGAATTTTCCCTTTTAAAGCATCATCAATTGTTCACAGTAGGTGATAGCCTTTCAAATTATTTTATACATTATGATCATCTCCTGGTAAAGAAATGCTATCACAGCTGAGCTGACCAATGTGTCTCATACAGTACTGCAGCCTAGGGCAGCTGCTGTAATTTCATCATAGTTGCTTGCTTACGCTGTTCTATTACTGCAATGGTTCCTGGTGTCAATCTAAATGTAATGACCCAGCCAATGTACATTCTTGGATCTTATAGATCTGGCTTTGGTACTGTGTGTCTGGAATATCAATAAAGAATGTATATGTGTATATAATAATCTTTATGTTCTGTGCAAAGGCTTCAGGCGGGTGGGAAATGCTGTGTTTTTTTTTTTTTTTTATCAATTTACAAAATACAAATTAAAGTGAGTGAAAAGAGGAAAAATCTAAATCAAATCAAAATTTGATGTACTACCCTTTTTATCTTCAAAGCAGCATCAGTTCTTCTAGATACATTTTAGGCACATCGTTTTTGAAGGAACTTGGGAGGTAGGTCATTCCAAACATCTGGGAGAACTAACCACGGATCTTCTCTCGATGTAGGCTGCCTCAAATCCTTCTGTCTCTTCATATAACCCCAGTCATAAATACAGACAGATACTTATCCAACATGCCATTCCATCAAGAAGGTGTGTGATTGGCCTCAAATGCAGTGGTGGCCCGTCCATGAGGGGTGCAGGGGTGCCACCCCCCCATCCATGTGTGCGGCCCCCTGATCTACATACAGGGTGCCGGACGCATGGATTCCAATAGGGCTGTGATTTTTTTTTTAAAGCATGTGATTAGAGCCAGAGGCTCTAATAAGCTTCAAAAAAGGGTGGGCTTGGGGTGTGGAGCACTGTGCCCTGAGCCCACCCAGTTGTGTCATGTGTGCGGTGGTGGTTGGAGTGGAGGAGGGGGGTCCTAGTGGCAGACAATGAGTGTGCAGTCTCCGGCGGTGACATGCAGAGCAAACTGAGCAGGGAGAAGAAAGATGGTGTGCCATGGCCTGGCTCTGTCCACCTGGGTGCTCTCAGTAGTCTGCCAAGGAGGGGAAGCGATCGTGGATGGGGTAACCGGGGACCGGCTGGCATCCACTGTTCCCCCACTGTGCCTCCACTGCTAGGAAATGCACACAGCCAGGGAACTCTGTATCTGTGTGTACTCGACTTGCCACCCCTCCACCTGCCACTGTGCTGCTGGTATGAGAGAGAGTGGGCTGCAGAGATGGAAACCAGTTCTCCTCTTGGGTGTGTATGGCTGTGGGCTGCCCCCCCTCCCGTTGCTGCAGCTGTAGATCGGTGACAAGAGTGGGATCTGTGTAAACCCCACTCACTCTCTGCACTCCCCCACCCTCCTGGCAGTGCCATCCGTGACCCCACTAGGGGGATCTAGCAATTTTTTTGTTTACCAATACCAGCCGCCACTTCCCAAATGTATTCTGCAGCAGGAAAATGACCCCAAACATACAGCCAATGTCATTATGAACTATCTTCAGCGCATAGAAGGACAAGGAGCCCTGGAAGTGATGGTTTGGCCCCCACAGAGCCCTGATCTCAGCATGGAGTCTGTCTCTTGAGAGAAACATTCCCTTCTGGGTGATCAATTTACACCGCAGGAATGTTAACAAACTTTGTTGAAGATTCCTACCTTTTTGTTATGCTAAACCAGGGGTAGGCAACCTGGGGCCCTCCAGCTGTTGCAGAACTACAAGTCCCATCATGCCTCTGGAAATAATTGTAACTGCCAACCTTGCAATGCCTTATGGGAAATGTAGTTCCACAACAGCTGGAGGGCTACTGGTTGCCTACCCCTGTGCTAAACAAATAGCTGTTTGTATCTGTTCCATGTGAATGTAAATGGGAGTGACTTTATAATTATCACTCAGCTGCTGCACTTGCAGGGTACTAATAGGAAAGTGTCAGATTCTGCATCTCTTTAAATGTGATTTCCTATTGGAAGTATCTCACCAAAAATGAATTTTTTGTTGCAGGGGATACCCAAAATTGGACTTGTATCTTAGTGTAGACTTCTAGTAATATTAGTAAGCCAATCGCACAGGAAATGACATTTCTGTAGGGTGTTCTGTACACCATTTGCATTTTACAGAAAATTACAGTGCTGCAGATTGAAAAGGAAAGGTCTTTCTTTAACCACTTCAGCCCCGGAAGGCTTTGCCCCCTTACTGACCAGAGCACTTTTTGCAATTTGGCACTGCGTCGCTTTAACTGACAATTGCGTGGTCGTGCGACACTGTACCCAAACAAAATTGACGTCCTTTTTTCCCCACAAATAGAGCTTTCTTCTGGTGGTACTTGATCACCTCTACATCACTTCTGATCACCGCTATAAACAAACAAAGAGCGACAGCTTTGAAAAAAAAACTATATTTTTTACTTTTTGCTATAACGCATGTCCAAAAGAAATGTATATAAAAAAAAACTTTTTCTTCTACATATTTGTGGTAAAAAAAAATGCGATAGGTGTATATTGATTGGTTTCCGCGTTTACAAACTATGAGAATTCATTTATGGCGTTTTTTTACTATTTTTTTTTTTATACTAATAATGACGGCGATCTGCAAATATTATTATTATTATTATTATTTTTTTAATTGGGACTGCGATATTGCGGCGGACATTTTTGACACTATTTTTGGGACATTTATACAGCGATCAGAGCTAAAAATAGCCACTGATTACTGTATAAATGTCACTGGCAGGGAAGGGGTTAACCTGCAGGGGGCAATCAAGGGGATATCTGTGTTCCCTGGGTGTGCTCTAACTGTGTATGGGCTGGGCTGGCAGGGGCATGACAGATCTAACTGTTCCCGATTACAGGGATTAGTAGATCTCTGTCAGGCCGCTTGTCAGAACGGGGAACTGTCATGTTTACATCGGCGGTTCCTCGTTCTTCCTCTCTAACAGGCATTTGCGGGTCCCCGGCGGACATTGACTCCCCGCGGCCCTGCCCAGAACTGCGGATGCGTGGATCTCCATTTATAAATGCTGATCTGCACAGCGGAGCCAACTTCCCGCCGTATATGTGCGCTACACGGTCGGCAAGTGGTAAACCCCTAGGTGCCTTTCGGCGGCTGGGCCTTGGCACTGAGGGGCCGCATATTTGCATGCATTAACATCGATAGAGCTGTGCCCTACGTGATCCCGGCTCACGAAAAGCTCCCGATAGCTTCTTACGATCGGGGGTTTTCCAATCATGTGACTGCCATGACAGCCAATCATGCCGGTCACATGGTCTGAAGCCCCACCTTCCGGAATGCCAAACCCTTAATTGGCCTTTGTCAATCATAATAGACTTTTGTAGCAAATTTTAAAAAAATGCTATTTTGTGACCACAATGGTTCTTGGCATGTTGGTGTGAACTGGCACTATAGAAAATAAGTATTTTTGCCTTGTCCATGGGTTGGGACTCCGTTGACTACAATGCAAGTGGTGTGAACAAGCCCTTAAAGTAATCCTATCATAAAACATACACAGACCATTGGTCTATTCCTGAAAACAATAGTTGCTTGACTTGTTATGATGACCTATCGGCTTCAATACTTGTTTTATTTTAGCCAATTTTGTGTTAAGCTATACAAACCCAGTGAGTGGACTGTCAATCTACCAATATGACAAGATCAAGGAGTCATTTCTCTCACTGGAGAGGAATATTTGAATTGGTTTATATTTAAATATAAGGCAATGGCCTTATATTTCCCTCCCTTTATTTCGTAGTTTGATACCTCATGCACTGACCATTCCTGTGTTAATGAGCATTTTGTTACAGGTGAGGTCAGTAAACTACAGTGGCGCTTTTTTTTTTTTTTTTCCTGGGGCCCTTGCTGTTGTATATTGTGAGTACTAAAGCATTATCTAGATGGTTTGTTTGCCTTTTAAATGGGTTACCCCCCCCCCCCTTTCAGTCCATCATGAATGCTGCTGCCATACTCATTCACCTTACAAACTGCTCAGCGTCTGCGACCCCTCTCTGCCAATCCCTCCATTGGCTGCCATTCACCCAACGAATTAAATTCAAAATATTAACAACTTACACAGCCTTCAACAACTCTGCCCCCGCCTACATCACTAACCTGGTCTCAAAATATCAACCAAATCGTCCTTTGTTCCTATTAGGACCTCCTGCTCTCTAGCTCCCTTGTCACCTCCTCCCATATTCGCCTACAGAACTTCTCCCAAGCCTCTCCTATCCTCTGTAATTCCCTACCCCAATATGTCTGACTATCTCCTAACCTATCCACTTTTAGGTGATCCCTGAAAACTCTTCTCTTCAAAGAAGCCTATCCTGCTTCCACCTAACTGTGCTTTCAATTTCTTCATCATCTCATCCCCCACAGTTATTACCTTTTTTGTATCCCTTGACCCTCCCGCTTGGGTTTGTAAGCTCTAACAAGCAGAGCCCTCTGATTCCTCCTGTATTGACTTGTATTGTAGCTGTAGTGCCTTGCCCTCATGTTGTAAAGTGCTGCGCAAATTGTTGGCACTATTTAAATTCTGTATAGTAATAAACCTCTTTAAACAAAAAGGCCTGGAAGTTTTCTAAATGCTTGGCAAAAATAAAGTCTCACTCTTGTAAAAGCGCATAATGCGTTTAGGGGCATGTACCTCAAGCGTTTGAGCGTTTATTCATTTCATTTGCCAGAATAAATTTATTTAAGCTATTGAAATATCGCTCAAGTGCAAAATGCGCCTACACAGCGTTTTTTTTCTGGCCAAACTCTGCTGCTCCTGGGTGCACTGGCAGTGAGTTTTTTTTTTTTTTTTTCCTGCCACTAAACCCTGATAAAAATGTGTGCATGAATGGAGTTTAGAGACAGGAAAAAAAATGCCAGATGTCCCTAGGAGCAGCTGTAAAAACGTCCATTGTGCATGAGGCCTAGCTGATTGGGGATGATTTGGTGCAATGAATTGTCCAATAGATGTTTTCATGAAAATTACAGTTCCCTCTATACCAATGATTTATATGTTTTGGAAGAATTCATAAATTGTGCAGTATAACTTGTATTTCCTGCTTCCCAAATTTCGATGGACTGACTGCACTTAGAATATTGTCACTTTGTATTTCCTAAAATGAATGTTGCTGCTGGTGGTGGGCTTGCTTGTTCCATCTCTGTTTTAGTGCTTTGCCCCGTAAAATGACTTGCCATAAATTTGATGACACAACTATTTGCCTTCCCCACAGAAGGTGTTGAACTGTGAATTAGAGCAGAGGTCACTTGGGGCTTTACTGTGTTGTGTTGCCTCTTGGTATGACATATTTGTTCAAGTCTTTAGAGAATTTATGGTGAGGTTGATGGATGACAGGCACAATGCAGTTTGTTTTATTAAATTTACCATTGGGAAGGAGTTCAGTGTTGTTTGTCATAGATCTATTGGTCATATCAGAACTTTATTACAAGGGGAAAAAAAACCAGAGCTAAATTTTGAATGGTAAGGAATTCCACACATGGCCTTCATTTCATCACCTGTATTATCCATCACAGCTTTAACTTAATATGTGAAACTCCCTTATTGGGTTATACAAGGAATAATGTTCTCACTGTTACAGTGTAGGTATATAAATACATTTACAAGTCATTGGAGAGGGCTGTGACCCTTTTAAATGCACATGGCAGGTAGTCGAATGATTTGTAGTATTTGATGTAGCCATGGAGATGGATTGAAAAGCCTGCATTTAAAGAATTCCAGGATAATCAAAAATAAAGCTTCTTGTTATGAAAAAGAGAAATGAGAATTAAACAGTTGTAAATTGCTAAAAAAGAGAAGAAAAGGAAGGCGCACGCACCTAGTGCATTACCAAAAATTTATTCCAAATAAAAATATAAAAAAGGGGCTCACAAAGAAGACAGGACATGATAAAATCAAGGCACAAGGCAGGATGAAATCTGACGCGTTTCTGGGGTGCACCCCCTTCCTCAGAGCTCTGAGGGGGGCGCGCCCCCGAAACGCGTCAGCTTTCAACCTGCCTTGTGCCTTGATTTTATCATGTCCTGTCTTCTTGTGTTCTTTGTGAGTACCCCTTTTTATATTTTTATTTGGAATAAATTATTTTTGGTACTGCACTAGGTGCGTGCGCCTTCCTTTTCTTCTCTTTTTTTTTAGTACCTTTCGGATTCCCCGTCCGAGGAGGGCAGCACACATACGGTTACCCATCTTTTTCCCACATGGTTGCTTGCCATCCTGAGGAACTTATAGCGCTGGAATTTATCACTTTTTACTGTAGTGGTAAATTGCTACCTGTTTTCTTTTCTTTTGATTCTTTCCTCCAATGGAGGAAAGGAGAGCTGATAATATTCTAATTAAAGTTGAACTCTGGGCGGACATAAAAGATATATAAAAAAAAGTAAATCGACTCTGTATTATTTGCACATTAACCGTTAAATATATTTTTTGTTGTAAATATGTTTCACTAAAAAGGTTTTACAGTTGTATACCGTGAATGAAAATGTATACAATAAAAAGAAGAAAATTGAATAGACTATGCTGCTTATAGTGTGTCTTCTTCATGCGTTAAGACATTTACACCATACAATTTAGCTGATAAAATTAGTGAAGAATAAAAAGGGGCCTCAGGTGAGATTACCAAAGGTGTGCTTATTCTATATAGACCCCCCCCCCCCCCAAGCTAACAGGCCCAATATCTAATGGTCTGTTTGGGGGGAAAAAGGCTGGGCAGAGAAGAAGCAAAAAGAAAGAAAAGAAGGGGAGGGAGAGGAAAGAGGTGGGGTTGTAAGGCTGGGTAAAGGGAGTAGTTGGGAGGGGGTGAAGGGGGGGAAAGGAGTAATATGGTGGGAATGACTGACTCCTGCTGGCTTTGCAGGAGATAAACCAGATAATGAAGCCCATAGTAATAAGAAGATTATGCTTCATGTTCTCAACGTGACCAAGCGAGGAAGGGGACTGGGTGCAATAGCTGGTGTGGGTATTGCACCAGAAGAAGGCAAGTGTTTTAGCCTATTTTAATTTCACAAAATGGAAAACGTTCACACTGTAAAGAATAATCTGTTCTTTTTCTCTATTTAATGCACTAATGGGAGTACTAGTGTTTAAATGCCCCTGAGGACGACAGTTGGCTGAAGGAGATGTATACTTGGGCAAAATTGCTGTGAGGCCTTTTTATGATTTAAAGGTCCTTTTGTATATGGTGAGTTGATCCAAGCTAAGGGGGGCAGAGGGGATAAAAGAACATCCGGTGACGGCATTTTATTATTATAATACAGGATGTATATAGTGCCGACAGTTTGTGCAGCACTTTACAACATTAGGGCAGACCGTACAATTACAATACAATTCAATACAGGAGGAATAAGAGGGCCCTGCTCGTTAGAGCTTACAATCTAGGAGGGAGGGTCAAGTGATACGAATGGATAATAACTGTGGGGGATGAGCTGATGAAGAAAATAAAAGTGTAGTTGTTAGTTGGAGGCAGGATAGGCTTCTCTGAAGAGAAAAGTATTCAGGGATCGCCTAAAAGTGGATAGATTTGGAGACCGTCTGGCAGATTGGGGTAGGGAATTCCAGAGGATGGGAAAGGTTCGGGAGAAGTCCTGGAGGCGAATATGGGAGGAGGCGATGAGGGAGCTGGAGAGCAGGAGATCTTGGGTGGAACAGGGTGGATCAAGGGTTGAATAAGGAATGATCTATTAGTTTAACCACGTAAGGAGCGGAAGGATTTTTCACATTAGGACCAGAGAATGAATTTATGCTGTTTTTACTATTCTTTATTTATTTTTTTTTTTACTAGTAATGGTGGCGATCTGCGATTTTTTTTTTTTTTTTTTTTTTTTTTAACAGCGATCAGAAATGTAAATATCCACTGATTACTGTGTAAATGTCATTGGCCGTGAAGGGGTTAACATGCAGGGGGTGATATAGGGGTAAACTGTGTTTCCTGGGCGTGTTCTAACTGTGAGGGCGCTGGGCTGCCAGGGGCATAGGAGATGTAACTGATCCCAGTGGCAGGGATCAGTAGATCTCCTACATGCCGCCTGGCAGAGCGGGGAACCGCCGTGTTTCCCTAATTTTTTCCTCACAACGAGCATTTGGCCCAGTGGGATTTTCTACTGCACTATATTACCCAAGAAAGTATTAAACGAGTAGTTGGCAATTGCGAGTAGCTGGAGGGCATAGTCCACCAGACCTGCTGCCACACACACTCATGCCCAACGCCGCTGTTTTACAGTTGGCGATTCGTGCTACAGCGACACTCTGCAGCCGTAAATGTGCGCGAGTCGGTCAGGAACCGTTTAAAATCTCTCCTTATGTAGGGATAGGTTTAGTGCTGTATTTTTTAAATATCATACAGTATATTAATTTATAGAGAGGGTACACAGCGGTAGTTTTGTCTTTAGTGTAGACTATGTGTATATAAAGAAAAAAAATGTTTAAGATAAGTAGGTAAGCAGTTGTGAGATTTTGAACATTATCCCGGAAGACCAGGTGTATATGAATCAATCAGTGCAATTATCATCTGCCACCAATTGTTCCATGCTATGTCCAGTTTCTGTATCCATTCGACTATCACTGGGAATATTTGGGAGCACAGTGTCAGGGAATGATGGATCTAGCTGCAATGAGGAAATGACAGAGAGTTTGTCTTAGTTGAGCTAATGGAGCATGGAAGTATTGAGAAAAGGGGATTGTTGGAATGTTGGGAGTTTGCACCCCAGCGATGTCATAGTTGATAGATCTATTTTTTTTTCCCCAGAATTGTTGCACAGGTGGATTTTTCCACCAGATGTCTTTTGTGTTACAAATGTGTAAAAGTGTAGTATCCCCAGCAAATTTTTAAATGAATAGGACATCTCTGCCAAGGGGTAAATCAAGAATGCTTTCAGAAATAGAAGTGTATTTTTTATCAATTAACAACATGGAAAGTAAATGAACAGAAGAGAAATCAAATCAATTTTTGGTGTGATTATCCTTTTTTGGCTTCAATCAGCATCACTTCTTTTAGGTACACTTGCACACAGTTTAGGAAGGAACTCGGCAGGTAGGTTGTTCCAAACATCTTGGAGAACTAACCACAGATCGTCTGTTGATGTAGGGTGCCTCATATCCTTGTGTATCTTCATGTAATCCAAGACCGACTCAGTGATGTTGAGATCAGGGCTCTGTGAGGGCCAAACATAATTTCCTGGACTCCTTGTTCTTCTTTACACTGAAAGAATTAGTCGTTAAGGACATTGGCTGCATGTTGGGGTTTTCCTGCTACAGAATAAATGTGGGGCCAATCCCTTGCCTCTCAGTAGATGGGTGTTCTTGGGTTCTACTGGTTTCCACCAATTCTGTGCTGATGGCACTACTGGACATCTTCTCACGTCAAGGGGAAATAAGAACTCTGTGTCTTGTATCTGTTGCATTAAAGAGGAGCTCTAGTCTCTTAAGTGAACATTAAGAGTGAGCAGCTACAAAAACTGGAGCTTCTGACTTTTTTAACCACTTCAGCCCCGGAAGGATTTCCCCCTTTAGGACCGGAGCCCTTTTCTCCTACGTTCACTGACAGACGCAGCTCTTCATGACTTTGTGGGGTTTTATGTTCGTCTTACCAGGAGTTAACTAGGCAGGGAAAGAATTCAGCTGGCCCCTCGTACTTCTCGACGCAGACAGTCACTTGCATCCTCTTTTCCCGAGGCCAGGATTTCCCCCTTTAGGAAGGCCCCGACTTCACCAATTTTTTCAGTCTTCGAGGTCAAAAACATCGACGAGTGAGAATTACAAGTGAATTCTCTGATCTCGAGGAGAAATTACGTTGTCTATGTTCTGTGTCTCAAGAATAAAGGGGAACTGCACTCTTCTACAGGTCATCACGGTAGTCGTGTCTTAACCACCTTTGGTCATCTTGGGTTCTTGTGGGTAGATGACTCTCCGTTCCCTAACCGGGGTGTAAATAAGACATC
>BLSH010466543.1:3500869-3519502 GCA_018402905.1 Glandirana rugosa | reverse complement strand
CCTTTTTTCCCCACAAATAGAGCTTTCTTTTGGTGGTATTTGATCACCGCTGCATCATTTCTGATCGCCGCTATAAACAAAAGAATTAGCGACAATTTTGCAAAAAAACACAAATTTCTTACTTTTTGCTAAAATACAAATCCAAAAAAAAATATAAAAAAACATTTTTTTTCATCGGTTTTGGCCAATTTATATTCTTCCTCATATTTGCGATAAAAAAAAAATCGCAATCGGCGTTTATTGATTGGTTTGCGCAAAAGTGGTCGCGTTTACGGATGATGAGAATTCATTTCTGGGGTTTTTATTTTTTATTTTTTTTTACTAGTAATGGCGGCGATCTGCGATTTTTAGCGGTACTGCGATATTAGGGCGGACATGTCAGAACATTTTGACACTTTTTTGGGACCATTGGCATTTATACAGTGATCAGTGCTATAAAAATGCACTGATTACTGTGTAAATGCTATTGGCAGTGAAGGGGTTAACCTGCAGGGGGCGCTCTAAGGGTTAACTATGTTCCCTGGGCGTGTTCTAACTGGGGGGGAACTGCCCTAGCAAGGGAAGGGAAGTGATCACACCTTCCGTGTAGAGGAAGGCTGTGAATCACAGCCCTTCCCCTTCACAGAACGGGGATCCGTGTTTACTTATACGGACCTCCGTTCTTTCACTCCGGGGGGGGGGCATCGCGGGTGGCCGGCGGCAATCGAAGCCGCCCACCCACTCCCTGGCCTGGCGATTTGCGCAGGAGCGCCACCTTGTCGCCGTCAATTGACGGTCGGCAAGCGGTTAATAAACAGCCACTCACCTGTTCCATGATCACCTATTCTTACTCCAGCCATTTTCTCTCTGTGTACTCTTTTTTTACTATGGGCACCAGGCCATGCCAGCTTGCGGATTCATAGCCGGATGCCTACTGCACATGCGCCAGTGGCGCTGTGCACTGTGAATGGTCTCGCAGTCTTGTGGGACCTGTCATGTGAGGGAGTAGGAAATGAGGGAGTGCCCAATATTCGATGAAATGCACGGAGAGTATAGTTTGTGATTGTTTAATGAAAGTTCAGAACATGAAGTTAAGCGAATGCGTTTCTGGGGAAAAGACTCCCCCCTTCTTCAGGACTGCTACTGTTTTGTAGATGGTGAGCGTAGAAAATCCCATGTGGTGGGTTTGTAGTATCAGAATCAGAGTTGCTCAATGATTTCTGTGTTCGCATCGCAGGGACCTGTCATGTGTCCCAGAAGTCTTTGGAAGGGAGGAGCTTCTGATTGCCTAGGCACCTGTCAAAATGGAGTACCCACCAGGCTCTGGCAGATCCATGGCATCTGCGGGGTCTTAACCACTTCAGTACAGGACATTTATACCCCCTCCCTGCCCAGACCAATTTTCAGCTTTTCAGCGCTCTCACACTGTGAAAGACAATTACTCAGTCATGCAACACTGTACCCAAAAAACATTTCTTTCACACAAATTGAGCTTTCTTTTGGTGTTACTTAATCACCACTGGGATTTTTATTTTTTGCGACATAAGTGAAAAAAGAGCGAAAATTTTGAAAAAAAACCCCACTTTTTTAAAATTTCTATGATAACATTTTACAAACAAGTCATTTTTGTTCATAAATTTGTGCCAAAATGAATACTGCTACCTATCTTTGGTAAAAAATAAACCAAACAAGTGTTTATTATTTGGTCTGTGTGAAAGTAGAGTCCACAAACTAGGGTCCCAATCATTGAAAATTGATCACACCTGATGTACTGATGGCCTATCTCACTTCTTGGGGCCCTGAAATGTCAGGAAAGTACAAAAAAACCCAAATGACCCCTTTTTGAAAAGTAGACAGTCCAAGGTATTTGGCATGTCGAGTCTTTTGAAGTTGTAATTTTTTTTCCCTCAATTCTTGGGAACATTAAGAAGTTATTATTTTTTTTACACAAAATTGTCATAATAGCAAGTTATTTCTCACACACAGCATATGCATACTTCCAATTACACCCCAAAATACATTCTGCTACTCCTCCCGAGTATAGCGATACCACATGTGTACACATCTAATTTCCTAACGACCTATTACACTTTTGAAGGCCCTATAAGATATTTCTAACACATAGCATGTACATAGCAAAAATGCCCTCCCCCCCCCCCCCCAAAATATATTCTGCTACTCGTCCCGAGTATGGCAATATCACATTTGTGAGACTTTTACATAGCCTGGCCACATAGAGAGGTCCAACATGCAGGGAGCACCGTCAGGCGTTCTAGAAGCATAAATTTCACATATAATTTCCTAACCACCTATTGCACTTTTGAAGGCCCTGCAGCACCAGGACAATAGAATTGCCCTCAAAATGCAAACACCTGAGGCATATTCTATGAGGCATGGGCTACAGATAGGTACTCGGGTACTCTGATGGGCTGCAGATGATAGGTACTCAGGTACTCTGATGGGCTGCAGATAGGTACTCGGGTACTCTGATGGGCTGGAGACAGGTACTCGGGTAATCTGATGGACTGGTAAAAGGTACTTGGATACTCTGATGGGCTGCAGATAGGTACTCGGTTACTTAGATGGGCTGGTGACAGGTACTTGGGTACTTTGATGGGCAGGTGACAGGTACTTGGGTACTTTGATAGGCAGGTGACAGGTACTTTGATGGGGTGGTGACAGGTCCTCTTTATTACTGGGGGGGCATTCAGTGTGCTTGGT
The DNA here is from genome assembly GCA_018402905.1 of Glandirana rugosa. Classification (NCBI taxonomy): domain Eukaryota; kingdom Metazoa; phylum Chordata; class Amphibia; order Anura; family Ranidae; genus Glandirana; species Glandirana rugosa. The sequence goes on along the minus strand of BLSH010466543.1, from coordinate 3,516,802 downwards.
GTGTACACTAAGCGGTAAACAGCTGTTACCGCAATCTCCTCACACACGATCGGTGTGTGAGAGGGAGAACCCGGTAACAGCTCGTTACCATGGTTTGTTTACATCATGTGACCGGTTGTGATTGGACACAGCCGGTCACGTGGTAAAGAGCTAATTTTATTGGCTCTTTACCCTGATCTGGGCTTTGCCCGGGGGACAAGCCTCAACCCTAATTGCCGCACTGCGCGGAGGTGCACATGGATCTCCGTAGTTACCGGCTGTGATAGGACACAGTCGGTCACATGGTAAAGAGCCAATTTCATTGGCTCTTTACCCTGATCTTGGATGAAATGTCTTGTTTTAAGAAAAATGCATCCCACCCTGGGCCTGGACTTCTTATTACGTGCTTGTTTTTATTCACACCTGTGAGTATGTATTTAGCTTGCTTTTAATAAATTCTCTGATGGCATACTGCACTTAGGTCTGGCGCTCCTGTCTCATCCCCTTAACAATAGCTATACCATGGAAGGGTTGGAGGTGCAGTCTGCGGTGCATCTTGGAAAATGTATGTACCAACAGAAGTTCTCAAAGATACAGTAGAGTGCATTTTTTTTTGTCACGTATTTGGCTGTTTGTCCGCTATAATCTCATACATATACATGTCCTACGTAGATGAAGGTAACTCAATGCACTTGTAAAAAAGGGGGAGAATAACATTGGAATACGCACCTCCATGTGTGTAACAGACGTGTATGCCGGTGGAAAGGGCAGTGACCGATATAGGGGAACATGTTACTCTTATGGAGAAAAAAATGGTTTTACAAAGAAAGTCTAACTTCAAGCAGACTTATTCAGAACAATAGCAATAGAACCAATTATATTTCAGCTTATCCTAGTCTATTTTGTTGCTGTAGGTTATTGAACATAAGATCTGTTTAATACACAAGAAATAGAAACCATAGGCATTGATTTTAGGAAATGATTTTATGAATCCGTAACCAGATCCCTTGGATTCTAGATCAGATATGCAAGTGACCGATTCCAGTATGATTCTGGTTTTCATTTTTCATTTTCTTAAGCTTTTTTCTTTTTTAAATCAAAATATAATACGGTGCTGTCACTGATCCCTCCTAATGTAACGAACGGTCACTGATGCTGAGGGGGACACAAACAGGTATTACATTGTGACATGGGACTTGGGATCTCATGGCCATCGAGTTTTCTTATATAGATTATATTTGAACCTGAAAAACCAGGGCTGCCAGTGGAACGGGTTTTGGATTATTCTTTTGTCTCTAATGGCCAATCATATTCCAATTGATATTTAATATTGTGGTTTAGAATACATACAGCTAATTGGTCTCTAAGGGAAATACCGTACTTTAAACTCAGTTATATAGTACTGTATTGTAAATAAATGCAGACGCATAATGCACTTCTTTGACATCCCAACGTTAATACAGATTTAAATGTTTTTTTCAGGTATTTAATGTGCTGTGATTTCAGACAAACAGTGGGTTTATATGTAAGCTTTAATAATAAAAGGAAATACAATTTACGCTTACAGTTTCTAGGTTGTCCGTTTTATGACTGTCACTGTTGGCGCTGATTTTGCTATATCAGTTGACTGCACATCATTCTTTACACTCTGGTTTGGCTGCTTTGGAATGTAGTTCATATTTTTCCTATATCTTTTTTTTCATTTCTTTCTGTTTTGTTTTAGAACCACAGTGGCCTTCATTTTCAAGTAGTTATTTCTTACTGCTTATGAAAAAGTGTCTTTATTTACTACTGAAGCTCTATCAGTATATATATATATTTACATACCTTACTAATGCTCACTGCCTGCTTGGCTAGGAAGTACAATATGTATTCAGGACTGCTGTACACGGCTGCAGCAAACAGCCACGCGTACTGAGAAAAATGTTTTTTCTCTTAATTCCAGCACTGCAAATCAGATTTTTTTTTTTCCCGCATACCTGCTACCAGTCTGATTCTGGAAGTGTAGTGTTTGATGCTATGCTGAACGAGTTAATGGTGTATATATCTATGAGGTCAAAAGTGAATGTGGTAGGAAGGAAGTTTTCTTTTAATGGTGTAGAAATGGGTGTCCTTGCATCTTCCAGCATCCGTCCTCTGAAACCCTTAGGCCCCACGCACACTGAGGTGTCACACATATATTGTATGCATTTTTGTGGGGTTTTTTGTGCAATGTTGCTGCCCATTGGACTGCCCCACATGCAACAAAAGCAGCAAAGTAGCTCATGCACTGTGTTGAGGTTTGTGCATCTGCTTGCCACTTTTGGGGTGCCATTAGAAAAGCCTTACTGTGAATGCAGCTTTATCGTTGCATACATCCTAACCAGATGTGATGACTCAACTTGTTCTTTGCACCTGCAAAGGATTTTAATTAGCAAGCCATTTCTGGAAATGGTAGGAGTGCCTCTATGGTCGAATTTGGCACCTGCTAAAAAGAGAAGTTTTAAGCATGGTTTTGTAATCTGGGTAGCAGAGTAACTACACATACACTATAGTACCAAAAGTATTGGGGTGCCTGCCTTTACACACAAATTTAAATTTAATGGCATCCCAGTCTTAGTCCGTATGGTTCAATATTGAGTTGGCCCACCCTTTACAGCTATAACAGCTTCAACTCTTCGGGGAAGGCTGCCCACAAGGTTTAGGAGTGTGTCTGATGTGGCCGTGAAGGCCAGGCTCACAGTCTTCACTCTCAAATCGAATTGAGGTCCGGGCCAGTCAAGTTCCTCCACCACAAACTCACTCATTCATGTCTTTTTATGGACCTTGCTTTGTGCACTGTTCCAAATTATTTGGTGAAGGGGGGATTATGGTGTGGGGCTGTTTTTCAGGTTGGGGTTGGCCCCTTAGTTCCAGTGAAGGAAACGCTTAAGGCGTCAGCATACCAAGACATTTTGGACAATTTCATGCTCCTTTGTGGGAACAGTTTGGGGTTGCCCCTTCCTGTTCCAACATGACTGCACACCACTGCACAATGCAAGGTCCATAAAGACATGGATGAGCGAGTCTAGAGTCCTGACCTCAACCCAATAGAACACCTTTGGGATGAATTAGAGCTGAGACTGCAAGCCAGGCCTTCTCATCCACATCAGTGTCTGACCTCACAAATGCGCTTCTGGAAGAATGGTCAAACCTTCCCATAGACACACTCCTAAACTTTGTGGTCAGCCTTCTCAGAAGAGTTAAAGCTGTTCTAGCTGCAAAGGGTGGGCCAACTCAATATTGAACCCTACAGCCTAAGACCGGGATGCCATTAAAGTTCTATTGTGTGTAAAGGCAGGTGTCCCAATACTTTTGGTAATGTAGTGTAGGTTACAGAATGTGGGTATGTTTAAGGCCCCGTCTCTCTCTGACCATCTCATTGTTTACTTGCTCTGAACTCTTTCCACTCATCACAATGTAAATTTATAATAATTATCTACAATTTGGCCATATTAAATAATTGCTTTCTGTTCAGACCCACACTCTAGTGAATGCTAATTTTCTGTATAGCCAGACTCTATTTCAGAACCGTGCACCAGATTGTGATGGGCAGAAAGAGCTTCCCGATAAGATTATACAACCGTGGTCATGGGCAGGCAGGGTAATGAGAAGAGATCTGCAGCACAGTGGTGCACTCTTGCTTAGTGTTTAGCTACAGATAGCAGTGTGTGGTTGTGGGGGTGATACTCGGTTATGATAGAAATATGCACTTATCCTTTAATACATGACTTCATTTAGGCCAAGCAGCTTGGCAGGGATTAGTGGTATATTTGTGCAGTATTTTGTATAATGCTATTCAGAACGCTGCTCATGTCTAGCCTGCAGCTTAGTGCTCTTCTTAGGAGTCCCTGGTGTTGAAAAGTTTTAATGTGGTAAGGAATTCCTGTGCGGCATGTTTTGTGTTATTAATCAGGAAAATATTGATTGTTGTAGTTCTACTTTACTCTTTAACGAGGAGGGAGCCCGAACAAATTAATTTGACAGTAGGATTGGGTGAAATGAATCTATTGACTGCTGTAGCCACTCACGGCACCTTTTGATTCGGTTTAATTAGCTGTTCATCATGTCAGATGGGGTTAGAAATCAATGGATGCATTAGTTGTATAATAAATTGACAATGAAAGCAGGAGCCTAATACCGTAGAAGGTAGACCTACCATTAATAAATAATTGAATCACAGGCCGGAATAGCCTATATAATATCTGTGTCCAGACAGGGCAACCGTGCCTATTGATTTGTTACTATCAGCTGATATGATCAGAAAGGAACTGTAATTTGCAGTTTACTTACCCACAACAGTAAAATCAGTCTGTATATGCAGTAAAGCATCCTTGTTATATTCACTGTGGAAATGTTAGGGGTTAATCCTGCACATTGTTTAAAAAGGCTGTTCAATCATTTCTTCTCTGATCCTCCCCATTCTTCCACTGTCCCCAATCCATCTCCTCATAGAACAGAGCCTTTAGAGTCACTCTGCACATGCTCAGTTTTTGTGTGTATTGCTAGAGTTTTTTTTTCTTGGAAGGGTGCATGTGATCAGCACAGGTTCAATTAGCATTCTCCAGATAGAGGTTCAGGGGTCTTGCAACCTCATAGGACTATCAGAGGAGAATGAAAACGCCTTCTACAAGCTTTAACCAGACACTGATGGAAGTCACAAGACTGCTATATACTGCCGAAGAGAAAAGGTATTTAGCAGTTTATAATTGCTAAAATAATTGCATTTCCATGTTCTATGTACTGTGGGAGACCAGGTATAGTGAATGCAGAGTCCTGAGTTTAGCAACACTTAAACTGGTGCAAAGTTAGAAGCAATAAAGCAAAACCGTTTCAGGGTGGAAAACAAACCATGCATATGCTGAAGAATAAGGGTAACTGCACAGATATAAACTCTTCACATCAATGTCTCAGTGACTCAATCAAGATAACATGTAGCAGCATAACATATATCTCTATAAGACTCTATAACAGCAGAGAGTCAAGATACTTGTGATTATCTTCATAGCATTACTCATGAAGTTCAGTATAAGTCTTGTAACATTAGTGAATGGCTGGAGGGATCCAAAGCTTAAAGTGATTGTAAATCTTCTCATATGCCCAGTGAAGTGAAATGCCTCAGATGATACACAGAGATAAAACAAATCCTCCTGCATATGTTTTACTTGCTTATCTGCAATCTTATCTTCCCTACACCCCTTTAAAAGGGCAGAATTGTGTTGAAATTCTACTTTATCTGTCAGGAGCACAGAGGAGGGGGCAGAGAAGTGCAGTTAGTGTGTGAGAGCTGATTGGAAGAAAGACGCATACCTCCCCTTCACACAGCACACAGGAGCGAAGGTAGGATACAGAGCTGTGTTCTGGATAGACAAACTGTGTGCTGAGCTCCCTTCCCCATCACGGGCATCCCCAAGGGTAGGCAGAGGGAGAGCGCCGAAGGTCCAGTGCCGGAGTCCTCCCCTCCCTCCTCATGTACGTCAGTCATAGAGTGTCAAACAGTCCCACCTCCTAGACTGGACGGCTGCTGTAATAGATGGAACACCGATCCGATGCCAGGACAGTGAATTAGTGTAATGTGTATCATAGGAGGCAGGACTTTTGTTACAGCAGCCGCCAGGATATTCAAACCCAAGCTTCATGACAGAGCGGGAGATCGCTGCTCTGTGTGATCAGGCTGCATTTCATGGGCACTAATCAGGCTGCATTTCATGGGCACTGGTAAGGCTGCATTTCATGGACACTGGTAAGGCTGCATTTCATAGACACAAATCAGGCTGCATTTCATGGGCACTGGTAAGGCTGCATTTCATGGGCACTGGTAAGGCTGCTTTTCATGGGCACTGGTAAGGCTGCATTTCATGGGCACTGGTAAGGCTGCATTTCATGGGCACTGGTAAGGCTGCATTTCATGAGCACTGGTAAGGCTGCATTTCATGAGCACTGGTAAGGCTGCATTTCATGGGCATTGGTAAGGCGGCATTTCATGGGCACTGGTATGGAAGCATATCATGGGCACTGATCAGACTGCTTTTCACTGGCACTAATGAGGCTGCATTTCACCGGCACTGATCAGACTGCATTTCACTGGCACTAATGAGGCTGCATTTCACGGGCACTGATAATGTGATGACATTGTTGAAAAGGGGGTGGAGCATGGGTGACCTTAAAATGATGCCCCCCTGAAAAAAAGTTCTGTGGATGCCCATGTCATCCATCACAAATGTATTTCGTGTCAGGAAAAATTCTCAGAAGTGAGACATGCTGATAACAGTGGAATTAAGCAGCAGAGAGGAACAACACTTTTGGTAAAGATAAGGAAACGCTTTCAGATATGTGCTTTGTTCAGATTTGATGACTGAGGTTTTCAACCTTTAAGGATGAAATGCCACTCCACTGGCAATGGATAACTCTAGTAGGAAGAAGAGGAGCTTCCCATAGCTGGAACTTCTGCAGAACCTGTATGCTATTGGGTTCTGGCCTGGCTGCCCGCACCCAGTTCTGAGAGTGGAGGGCCTCTTAACTGGCTGCAGATCTCTGACCCAGCTACCTCTGCTTCATTAGGTGTGGCCTCTCTGAGCTGCTGGGGGGCGGAAAGCAGCGCAACTACTCTTCCCTGGGAGTGTCTAGGAACTCGGGGAGTCTTGGGGAAAGGAAATAAAGGGGCCTGAGCCTGTATCTGAGCAGTGTGAGTAAAGTGGCATTCCCACACTTCAGCCCACTTGAACTTGCTAGCAACTTTAAAGACCATTCAAATTCATCCTGTGCAGACTGTACAGTGGACCTCCCTAAAGCTAGGTTTCTGTGAACACTATGGCTAAATGTTTTCTTCAGGGCTCGACAAACCTCAGGTCACCGTTGCAACTAGAAACTGCGGCCTGGCCTCTGGGCGGTTAGCCCTAGCGGCTAGCATAGGGGGGCAGCAGCCGGGCGCACCATTGCTGGACGACCAGCAGGAATGTTTCTTTTCTGATGCCAGGGGTGGAAAGAGGCAGCGATGTGAAGCTGGGTTAAAGGAGGAGAGGGTGGGACTGTGAAGGGCAGGTTACAGCAGACCAGTGGCTGTAAGGTAGTAGGAAGGTGGGTCGGAGCGGCGCTGACGGGGGCGGAGCTTCTGGCAAGAAGCGTTCCTGTGCGGCTCTCTCCTCCCTCCCGCTGGATGTGCATCTATCTAGATCGAGCTGTCCAGGGAGACTCCCTAGAGCAGAGACCAGCGGGATCCTCTGGGGCGCTCCCCCCCCCCCCTGGACGGGCTCCAACTGTGGCTCTTGAGTCAGGTCTGGAGAGCCCACAACCCCCTGGACAGCCGGTGTGGCCATCAATGCTGCCCCATCAGTGCAGCCTGATCAGTGGGCCCCATCAGTGCAGCCTGATCAGTGGTCCCCAACAGTGCAGCCTGATCAGTGGTCCCCAACAGTGGAGCCTGATCAGTGGTCCCCATCAGTGCAACCTGATCAGTGGTCCCCATCAGTGCAGCCTGATCAGTGGTCCCCATCAGTGCAGCCTGATCAGTGGTCCCCATCAGTGCAGCCTGATCAGTGGGCCTCATCAGTGCAGCCTGATCAGTGGGCCTCATCAGTGCAGCCTGATCAGTGGGCCCCATCAGTGCAGCCTCATCCCAGCTCATTAGTGAAGACAAATTGCTTATTTGCAAAATTTTATAACAGAAATTAAGAAAGATGTTTTTACCCCCCCCCCCCCCAAATTTTTGGTTTTTTTTTTTTGTGTAATTGGCAAAAAGTAAAAACCCCAGTGGGGTTCCTGGTTTACATGCATCTTCTGCAGACAGCCATAAAGAAGTGCTTCCACACCATCTGGGTGGTGGTCTTGGCAGTCTGGTTGCGGGTATGTACTGCGACTGCAAACTTAGTAAAGGGGTCCATCATGACTAGAACATGATGGTATCTGTGTTTGGACATGTCAATTTGATCTTTTGTACCTTTGTACCAGTGCAGCAGACATATGCCATGTCCTAGGTAGAATTCAGGTCTGAGTATGCTTTGATATTGAACAGACTACTGTCGGCAGACTTGTTCAACTAACTGAAACAGACCTACACTCATGGTTTGACGCTTGACACTCCCAGTGTCATGCTTCCATGTGCATCCACTTTGCCATGGAGAGGGCCCTGTATTACCTGCCAGGTCAATGACAAATTATGGCGGATAATTATTCTGTGGTACATTATACCACCCTTAATATGAAATGGGATCACTTCCTCAGCAGTTTGCTGGTTTCTGGTAGTAACTAGGATTTTTCTCTAGAACTGGGACACTTTCATAACCGTGATGCCTCAATTAGGGTGGAACCACTGGATTCTTTATCTTTGTCTCTACTCATTTATAACCTTCATGTACATGGATGGGGTTCATCTGAGGCCTACTGTTGGGCCTTCCTCCAGTCAAATCAGGGATTTGTACCTCTTCAGCTTCTTCATCCACATCTTTTGTTTGGATGGGGAATTATTCCACTTTGCCACCATACTGCTTGACTCTTGGCAGCAGGGTATTTTGGTTTAACAGCTTTCACTCTAAATGGTTCAGGCAGTCTTTCTTGTTATGGACAAACGCGACAGCCCCAGCCCAGGGTTGATGGCCTTGTCCCTTTTTAGAGGTATTTTCTGGTTTTGTGCTTCAACATGGATAACTTTGTTTGACATCTTGTCTGTCAGTTCACGTATGGCTTCCTCCCATGGGGCTGCCTATTCGGTTGCAGATGGGTCAAATTTTATTTTTCCACTGGTGTTGGCCATAGATGTGTCTGAGCCTGAAATGGTATGGCTGCTTCAGTGTATCTCTTCTATTATATCTTGCACTACCAGTGCATATTATGTGAGTAGATTGTCCACTTTCTGCTGATGAAGAGGTCCCTAAGGTCCCCTAGTGTTTCTGCTTGGCTATACACCACTACTATTTTGTCAAGGGATTTCTTTTGTTGTCTTCCACTGGGAGGTACCTTTTTGCTTCCTCCTCTAAAATTCCAGTTCTGCCTGCTGAGGGGACAGGGTGTCACATTAATGGATTAGGCACTGCAAACTTTTGGCCCCTCACACAATCCCTGACTTGGGTCATTACTGCAAGGGTGATAGGTTGGCTGCTTCCCTCTGGAGTAATAATACTGGTCGCAGTGTCGCACCACTCCCATCATCATTTTGTGATATTATTGATCCTTTTCATAGAAGTTTACCAGAATAGACAATTGGCTAAATGCTCAGGAGCAACTGTAACTTTCAGTTAACTAAACCGGTGAAAAGTTAAACTGAAATGAAGCAATAATACCAAACCGGTTCAGAATGGCAAAACATGCATACACTACAGGATATTGATATGTGGCTGCAGAGCATAGTCTCTAAGAGACTATATAGCGGGGCTGCAGTCTTTTTTTTTTGAGGGCCACATTGTATATTTTACAAATATGCGCAGGCTGGAAATTCAATAGACTCAGTCATGCAGCACTGCGGTATGGGAACTGTAGTCCAGAGGAGAAACTCCTACTGTAATCAAGTGCTTTTGAACTGCATTTTCCAGAGGGAGATTGCTAGGACGACGGGTAGAGCTGCAATTTTTCATGTTATACAGGACAGAGCTTCCTCTTGTCATGAGGGAGACCAGAGAGTGCGCATCGCTGTCCGGTGTGAACCATCACTGATGTATATCGGTGGTCTGAGCCAGATCCGGAGTGCTGAGTTCAGGAGGGCCAACAGTCACCTGGGTGCAGATCTGAGAGTGAACTGATCACTGTGCTTGACCGAATGGTAAGCTGCGACTGGTGTGTGCTATTGCTGTGGAGATTTACTAACCGCTGCTAGAGAGACTAAGCCCTTGAGGAACTGACCATACAGCCATCTAGTAGCCTTATTGCTGTCTGCAGGCTTGCCTTGGACTATTCTCACATGCACCAAACTGGGCCCCAGTACTAGCCAGCTGAAGAGTTGGGACTAAAAACTGTCCCTTTTACAGCTGCTACACAGAGACCTTCACCTATTGCTAAGAGGTACCTCTCAGGGGACATTGCCATTGCACCATATCCTAGCCATTCTCCTAGAGTGCACTCTAGACTAGTTATAGTAATATTCATATTGCAGGTAATGCTTATATGCACGGTTTCTTGCTGACTTCGCGGATTCATGAGTTAATCCCAGTCTAGTGGTACAGAACTCTATCCTAAGTTACCTTGACATAGTGATTATACTGTCTACAGTAGTGGACTGTGTCTGAACCTACCTTCTTTATGTTCCTTTATGCTCAAACCATCATTTACTCTAACCCAGTGTTTACTCCAGTCCTCAAGGCGCACCAACAGGTCATGTTTTCAGGATTTCCAATATTTTGCACAGGTGATATGATGAGTTTCAGTGCATTAGCAATTACCACAGGCATTTTCATCTGAGGGAAATCCTGAAAACATGACCTGCTGGTGCGCCTTGAGGACTGGAGTTGAGAAACACTGCTCTAACTTGTACCAATAATTGAATTCATTTACAAGTAAATAGTCTTGTGTCTATTTTACTGGTGCTAATTCACAGCCAAGTATCCTGTGTTCTTATAATCCTTGCAGTAGCGTCCACTCAACCAGGCGTGTCAGGGGACCTAAGGTTGTTCTTGGGATTCAAACGCAGAACAGAGAACCCAAATTATGAAGTGGCTCCTGTGAGGGTAGCCCTACCAATGAATAAACAAACATGCTTTAATAAATATCTTTGCATTAGAAGTCACTCCTTTTGCGCCAGAACCCCCCCCCCCCCCCCTTCACATGAGAAGCCCCTCATCACATCAGAGTTGCTGTAGTTTGTAGACCCCTGTTCTATAACATAAGTCAAGAAGGGAATCACTACATCAGTAGCACTGTACAGAACACAAACCGCTACTGATTATAAATAGGACCGCATTCCTCACAATGAAGTCCAGGTGAGCTCTGGTAACACGGGTGAACAACTGAGGGATCCAAGGCCAAAGAACAAAACACTACCCCACTTGAACTGGAGTACTCTTGTAGCATCTGTGGAGGTGCTAGGTCTTTTGTAGAAGCTGCATGCTATTTGGCTGATCCCCAGTTGCCATTACGTTTATTTTTAAATGCATTAGGTGAAAGTTCCCTAATTCACCTTGATATCAGACACTTGTGGTCCTTTGTGAACTTGGACTCAGCATGGGAAGGGCAGCACTAGGAGCCAGTCATGAGTGCTGCATGCACATGATATTACAACCTGCTGAGATGGGATTATCATTCTGCTGCTGCTTCATCACTGTCCAATCAGATGGATAAAATTGAGTGTCTGTTCTTTTAAGTCTCTAGATTCTGGGAGATCTGCTAAAGTGCAAAATCGCACCTCTGCTTTTCCAAATAACCTCATATTCCGGTACTGATCATGTGACAGGTTGACTGACAACAGCTCAGTGAAGACCAACAGAGGTTAGGCGTACTAGATTACATTTGTAGACATGTGCGGTTCGTTTCATTCCGAATTAAAATTTGGACGAATTTTTGTTTTTCAGAAATCAGGATGTATCCTAATTTCCGAATTACAATAGTACCGAATTTAAAAGAATCTGAAATAATGAAAAAACGAATTCTGACAAAATTTTAATAATTTTCTAATAGTTTTCAAATACTTTTTGAAACTGAATCGTTTTCAAATTTGAAAAGTCCTTGAATTTGAATAGTTTTCCAATTTCCAAAGAGAACAAAATAGAATAGAGAACAAAGGAATAGAACAGAAAAAAAACCCAATAGACTAGATAAGAATATAACAGAAAGTATAACAGCTCTGTTCCACTCCACCACATTATATTGTTTCATGTTCTCTTATATTCCCCTCTATTGTATTCTATCTTTTTCTATTCTATTCCTCCACTTTCCACTCTACCCCATTCTCCTTGGAAATTGGAAAACTATTTGAATTCGAAAACTGTTCAAATTCGAAAACAATTTGAAATTGAAAACTTTTCGTATTTGAGAACTATTCGAAATTGATTCAAAAAGTTTTCAAATTGATCTGAAAATGAATAAACACAACACATTCCGAAAACGAATGGAACGAATTTTCGAAACGACACAAAGCAACTTTTTTCGCTCTGCACATTTCTATACCTTTTTTTTTTTTTTTTTTTTTTTTTTTTTTTTTTAATATGGCACCAGCAGCATCTGTCAGACATAGCTCCCAACTGTCCCTGATGTGGAACAAAGTTTCTCTGTCCCTCTTTCCTTCTCATCTGTCCCTCATTTTGGTCTGATCCATATAGTTGCATATAAAACACTTTTTATCTTTCAAAAAGTGTTCTCCAGTGCTAAACCTTTCACCCAGTTTCTAAATTGTTGCATTTGTACATTTCAAAAGCCAATATAAAGGAATAGTAGTGGTAAAAAAATAAAAACACTTGTGGGTTTAGCTAATTTTTTTTCATAATTCTCCTTTTAAGGGGGCGTGGCGGGGGTGTGCCCTACATACTTTTGCTACTTTTTACTAATAGGTGTCCCACGTTCCCATCTCAAAAAGTTGGGAGGTATGGTTACAGATAATAATACCTCTGCTAACCTTGGATATACTTTAATCTATCAGAGCCATAAGACAGCAGTCATTGTAGTGGACATTAAATTGGTATTAAACCCAAAACCAAAAAAGTTATCTATTGCAACCTACTAATCGTTAGATGTGATGGCTGCATCTGTTTTTCTTTCTCCTTGTTTTTTTCCCCTCTGTTTTCACCTGGTGCTCTGGCCAGTTTCACAGCACCTCTATTAGCGTGCCCCCTCTCCGGGTGAAGGAGCAATAGAGACCCCTTTGGACAGCAACATTGTCAGTCTGGAGGGAGGGGAATGTTAGATATACTAACGGATTTATGTACACTAACAAATTGAAGCCAAACTTCAGCTAACACTTTATAAGAAGTTACAACTAACAGTTTTTTTGCCCTTTTGGGATAAAGGTTTTATGAATGAGTGAATGAATAAATAAAAGCTGATCATTGTAAGAAAACCTATCAGTGGTAAATGGTTTGTCCCATCCTTGTAACTGATGCATGCATATACAATTGCCTGCATGTCATACTGATCCAGTGGCTTTAGTACGTTTGGAACCACTGACCAGGAGCAGGTGAGCAGTGTAGTCGCTCTGACTTAAAGCAGAGTTCCACCCAAAGATGGAATGTCCGCTTATTTGTTTCCCCCTCCGGTGCCACTTTTGGTACCTTTTTTAGGGGTGAGGGGGGAATGGGTACCTGTTTTTGACCACTTCCGAGAGACGGTGCCGCAGCGCTGTTCCTTGGAACTTTCGTCCCCTGCCGCTGGACCAATTAGAACTGCATGCTTTGCGCATGCACAGTAGGGAACTGTCTGTGAAGCTGAAAGTGGAGATGGCAGCGGCGGCAACCAACAGCCGATCTGAAGATCGGCTGGGGTGCTAACATTGCGGGCTCCCTGGACAGGTGAGTGTCCATATATTAAAAGTCAGAAGCTACAGGGGGAGGGGGGAGAGGACATCTGTTTTTTACAGGTGTCCTTTTTCACACATCCGGGAGCCCAGGGCCACGGCTGTCAGCAGCCGGGCTCCCTCCTCCGCTTTCGCCAATAGGAAAGCGCATCGGTGGCTCGCGCATGCGCAGTAGGGACCCGGCCGTGAAGCCGAATAGCTACACGTCCGGGTTCCCTTAGTCTCAATGGTGGCGGCAGCACTTGACCTGCCGATCCGAAGATCGGTGGGCAGTGCCGACATCGCTGGACTTCAGGCCAGGTAAGTATCCTCAAGTTAAAAGTCAGCAGCTACTGTATGTGTAACTGCTGACTTTTAATTTTTAAAGGAATGGCGGCAGGCGGTGAACCTCCACTTTAAGTTGCTGCTCTGGACCATGGAGTCAGAAGTGATAGCCAGATGCCAACTTGCATTTCTAGGAAAAAGAATTGACCGCATATCTCCCTCTCTCTTTACTTACATGTGCTTCCCTTACAAGCTGCCATTCTTGACCCCCTGAAAATGATAGTTGCCTGGGTGTTTCTGGCTCCATTATTTTCTTCAAATTGTGACAGCAGGTGTAGGGAGAGGATCCCCCGCCTGCAGTCACAGGAAGGGGGGAGGGATGCTGGAACATATTCTATCCTAAAAACAGGTGGAACGTTTCACATGTTTCATATGCAAACTTCTCCCTTAATGCATAGGTATGAATGGGCACTTGTAGTTTGCCTTTAAAACACTAAACTGCAACATATAGATGTGAATCAGCTGCCAGAAAATAATTACATTCTTACATGAAATGCATTACTGTGGAGTAAAATTGTCTACTTGCAGAAGTAAAGGCTTCTGTCAGGCCCTTAAGCAGGTCCTGATTTTCTTTAACTGAAGAAAAATAGAGTAGCTGTTTTCTGTGTTGATAGCCATACAGAGTATTCTTTTTATCAATAGGTTTTATCTTTCAAATAATAGTATTCTTTCTTTAATTCCTAATTTAAATTGATAATGTTGAATCTTATCGTAGACCTGCAGTTTTGCACTTTGTCCACTAGAGGGTGGTCTTAGTATTTTATGGGTCTTCCTGTTCAGAAATTACAAAGTTATTTCTTGGTACTTTGCATACATAACAGTTTGCACTTAAAACTGACAATAAATTTGAGAAATCAGTTAAAAGACCTAGAATTGATTGCAGAAACATTAACAGTAGAGCTGGTTTTGCAAATAACCCAACATCCTCCTTAAAAATGCAAGTTTGGTTAGTTTGCTAAGTGTCGTGTCTTTTTTTCTTTTTTTCTCTCAAATGTGTTGCTTTTACAAACACAGGTCTATAGTCAATTCTGGCACAATGTATTAAAAAATAATTTGCGAACGAATTTGACTAGAGAAAGAAATTAGATATTTGGAGATGACGGATTTTCTTGCAGTTTAATATACATAGAACAGTAAATGTCTCCATTCTTTATAGAAACCTATTTGGACATACAGAGAAAAGCTTTTCCTTTTTCACAATATTCTAATTTATCTTTCATAAGGATAATTGGTGTTCTGTTTTTCTCAAAGAAACCAGCATAGTCATTTGTCACATTGACTTTCTAGGTCATCAATCTGTGAGTTCCCAATTTATACTTGCCATAACCCGGGGAACACAAAATAATGGTATTCATCATTAACCTGTATTAGGTTTACTGATTTTTCATATATATATATATATATATATATATATATATACATATACATACACATACACATACACTTGCAATCAGAAATATTCAACCCCTAAAGAGTTTTAAGGATTTATAAATAAAAATCTTGCTTTGGATGGCTTCTTATTCAGTTTAGTGATACATAAAATCAACACAGAAAATGTATGATGTAGTATTTGTGTGTAACAGTATATTTTGTTAAGATCGCCATGTCACATGTTGTTTCTAAAGCTTTCTGACAGTTTTTATGGCCTAAAGTGGAGCTGAAACATCATTAAGCCTTTGGCAACTCTATAACGATCCTTCATTTGCTTCAGCTGTGATGCATGTATAAACCCCGACCATGAAGGTGTTCAAGGTGAGTTGCAATCATGGGAAAGACAAAGGAGCTTCCACAAAAGCTGAGAGAGGAGATTATTTCATCACATCTGAAGGGCCACGTCAGTGTGTCCCCAAAAAGAATCGACGGGACTGATTCAACGATTCCCGGGAACTACTTTAACACTCGAAAGAAGGTGCCGGTCCGTCCAAACGTCGACAAGGTATGCAAAATTTGAAGGAATATTACGAGGGTTACCACAGAGAACCTTACAATTTAGAAAACCTTTAGAAGAATATGGGTTCCGGGAAGTCTACACTACTTTATTAGAGGAGAGAGTCGAAAACACCTTCGAGGAAACAGAAAGGGTACTAACGTTGAGTGGAACTTGTGGAAGTACCAGCCCCAAATATGTACGTAGTGTCGACTTCGTTTACTTCCTAGCAATATCTCAACGGTTTCCGAATTACTAC
>BLSH010466543.1:3484737-3497488 GCA_018402905.1 Glandirana rugosa | reverse complement strand
CCCCCCCCCCCCCCGCTCTATCTGAAACTTAAAAAAAAGTTTAGCCTCTTTTATACTTTAAAGTGAATGTTCTTTTCCTAGCTGGCAGGGTGATGCTTTTGCTTAAGAACTTCTGGGTTTCTTGCCTGGAAGTATAGCAATAAGGAATTCCAACACTTTTCTTACACAAGGCATACAACTCTAAAGCTTAGAAACAGCCAGGTAGCTAGCATTTTCAGGGCAGAAGTGGTAATACTACAGGTTTTCATTAATGAGTTTCTGACCTGGAACAAGTATGCAAGGTCTGAATTAAAGCTCTGCATAGTGGGTTGATTAACTAAAACTGGAGAGTACAAAATCTGGTGCATCTTTGCGTGGTTGTCAATCAGCTTCTAACTTGATTTTGTTCAATTAAAAGAGAAGTTCAGAGACTTTCTTTTTAAAAGAGTCATACTTGCCTAGGTGGATGTAGCATCGGTCCACAGCTGCATCTGTCCCCCGCCGGCACAAAGACTGAGAACCGAGAGATCAAACACCGCTGATCACTCGGTTCTCAGAGCTGCATGAGCTGAAAGCTGCTGTCAGTCACCGCTGCCTGGCCTGCCCCCCTCCACGCTCACCGGAGGGCTGGGCTGTGGAGGCAGTTGGCCCAGGCTCTTAGCAGCTCACTTAGAGGCTGAGTTAGGTGCCAGTCCAGGATTCTGGGTGGCTCCCGACCATAAGGTCGTGATCTTTCCTTAGCCAGGAGCGGCTCTGTGATGTCTGCTGTAAATGGGTCACAGGCGTACAGAATGAACTGCACTTCTGTGATCCACAGGAGAAGTACAACCAACCGTACTTCTCTTTTAAGCTTTGACAAAGCAAAACCTGGAAGCTGATTGGTTTCTGTACAGAGCTACACCAGATTTTGCACTCTCCAGTTCTAGTAAATCAACTCCTATGTTTCTAAGTAAGTGGCACACTAGGTGGTGAAGCCAGGATTACAAGACTTCCACAGTCTGCACTGTTATAGAGAAGTTAGCAATGCTACGCTCATAGCTCTGTGTACACAGGCATTGTATTTATTTTGGTTGTGAGCTGCAGCAGTACTTCCAGGTACATTTTACAGATGTAGGTGGGAGAGTTCTCTTCTGGATGGAATTCTAGTGTGTTTTTGTAATTGTTGGAATGTCTACATTGTGCAGCAGCCGGATGTTGTTTGAGTTTGGCTTAATTTTCTATAAGTGACTTAAAGCTTCATTTTACATTATTATTTTTCCAGGTGTTTCACCCATGTACAAAAAACCCTCAGATTTCTGTCCAAAAAATACAGTTTCTATACACTTTTGCATGAACTACAGAAGTCCCTTATCTACATTTTGGTTAAAATACAACTAAAGTCAGGTTCATACTTTATCAGAGGGCTGCATTTTTACAGTTTGTAGAAGGAAAAACACAGTTCTGCACAAGGGCACACCATTGTTTACTTGCATTTTTGTGCACTGTTTTCTTCCATTTTGGCTAAAGCAAGGGAGGGTTATAAGCTCTCAGTTGTTTTTTTTTTGCTTGACATCTGTGTCCCAATGTTCCTTTTCACTTCTTGTCCCATAGCCTGCATAGGAAAGGAGAGGAAATCCCGTCAAATTGAGAACTAGTGTCCCTATTGAAAGATTTTCCCCTCTATTCCTGTTCTGGTTGCAACCCAAAATTTGGGATTTAATTCCATTTTTGCTGTGATAATGGTAAACTGGACAGAAAGAGAGGGTGAATCTTACTTTTTTTTAATTGACTTTAATAATAATTTAAGGAGCACTGTAAATTATAACTAGTATGCTTTCTAGCTGTTCTGTTTTTCTTTGGACCTGTCAGCATTTGCTCAAATTCATTGGCACCATGGGTGATTTTTAGTAGCTTCATAGCATGTGCTAGTGATTAACTGAACATATTGCACAATGTTCCACTTGTGTGCGCTTGATCAGTGCTTCATGCTACTGTAGCAAATATCATAGGGAGATATTTGTTTAGTGACTGGTGGCTAATGTTAGGGGTACATTTTAAAAAGCTGTGGTATACCGAATATGGATGTGGAATATTGAGGTCATACCATTGCTTAAAGAAAAAAAAGATTCCACACATTTGTATAACAGTGATATGTTCTACATATTTTTGGAAGGTCAATGCCAATGAAATGCAATAAAATGGGGGAAAAGGACCAAAAGGAGAGCCTTGTCACATGACATGCTAAAGGCACATAAATAGCCCTTCTATATTCATGGAGTTCTGTCTGCTGCATTAAGCAGAGAGAGCTCGTTGGAGTACCATAGGATGAATACCATGGGTTGCATTTTCTGAAAGGGCCACAAAATGCAGGCTGCGGTTTTAAGAAGGCATACTGAGAAGTATAACAGAGAGCAAATTGTGGCCCCTTAGTGATTACTTGCTTGCAATTTTAGTAGTGCAGTTGAGCTACTAAAAATCACCTGTGTAGCTCTAATGTTAACCACAGGGAGAAGTAGTTGATCTCTGAATAAATAGCTCTGTATGGGTTGAACTATATATTAAAGACTTTGGTGGCATGTAACAACAAAAAAAATTACACATATGGAGCCCTGGGCAGTCAAGAGCAATTGATTACCACCAAATATTGCTTGTGTGGCCCAAACCATAGGGAGCTATTTGTTTTATATGTTCTACTTTTTTTTTTTTTTTTTTTTTTTTTTTTTTTATGGTGATTTTAATACCAATGACCTACAAAAAATTTACATTGTACAGCTTTATTTATAGTTAATGTAAGCAGGAGACACAACTTTTGTTTAGCTCTTTATCCTACTATTTTAGTGCTATTGTAAAACCCACTACAGCCAGATGTGAGTCAGAGCAATTTCCAACTTTTCAGCACCATGGACAGCAGCACTTCAGTTCTCACTACATATGATTGATTAGGCAAAAGCCTTATGAAAGAACTGTACAGCACCATCAATGACAACTCTTTCATTACATATCCGCATCATTTTACCAAATTGCTTGTCCTGTTCAGGCATAAAACAAATATGTTACATCATTACTCTATCATTAGTGTATCTACAGTGTAGCCATTTTTTTTTGATAGCATGATGATGTTAAAACCGCTATTGCTTAATTAATGTATTTATATTTTTGCGGTCTGTGTCTTGCTAGGGAAATTTCTCTGCACCCTTTCTCTCCTGAAAATGCAACAAGAGCTGAGAAAAAAATCTCAACTAAGCGAGGGAAATTTGTATCTTACAGTGAAAATAGAAATAGCTGCACTCTCCCTAAACCAATATGTATTCCAATTGTCAAAGTGCAACAGTATAACAAGTGCTGACAGTTCTTCAAAGTGCACATAGTAGTTTTTCAACACTATCTGCACTTTGAAGAACTGTCAGCACTTTATATATTGTTGCACTGTTTGTACTTTGACAATTGGATTAAAAATATGTGGTTTATGGCAGTGTTTCTCAACCGTTTTTCAGTCAAGGCACCCTTTAAAATTATGGACCGCTTCGAGGCACCCCATTTTAAAATGTAAGAAGCTATTCTAATAATTTTACCTAATGCATCAACATCCACAAACATAGTACACCCAATGTTAGAGGTGATTTGTTCTTCCAAATCATATACACTTTTGCCTACTGGTACTTACTAGTATTCCAGTGTTTCTCTTCTCTCTGTTTTTTTCCATCACTCAGCTAATGTGACCCAAGTGCCGATGGAGAGAGGCAAGGGAGAATCAAACAAGGATGCTCTGCAGGCAGCCGGCTGCCTCCTTATCAACTGATATTGGTTGTTAGGATGCTGTCGGCTATAAGATCGCAATGGTACACAGTGAAAACTTGTGGCTCTGTGTAAGTAAAAGGCAGGCTTGATCCACCTGCTGGCTTGTATACAATTTTTGGCCACTTTTTAGGCATTTTGCCAGGGCACCCCTGAAACAACCTCTTTGCACCCCAGAGTGCCTAGGCACCCTGGTTGAAAGGCTGGTTTAGGGGATAGCGCAGCTCTTTTCACTGTTAGATTTACAGTTTGTGGTAACAATTTATAGCAGCAGCTTTCCAATTTTGATAGTATTAGTTATTACAGTGGAGAATGTACACATGTATGGTTTGAGGTAGCGCAGCTTCTACTTTTTCTGAACATCTGGATTCTTATCTTAGACCATTTTCACCACTATGTTTGCCCCATTGGAAGACGTCCCCTCTCATTTTCCTCTCATGACAACTCTAAAATTAGGATTTCCCCTTTCTGTCTCTGTGTCAGTGGTCACCAGGACAGATGGAGGGTTTAAAAATAGTGGTAATCCCTTATTAACCAACATAAAAAAATAGTAGAAAGCCCGCGCTCACAGATTATTATAAAGAGAAATGAAAAATAAATGTCCAGAGAATACTGTATATCAGATAAGGGCAGCTCGCAAAAAACAACTGATCCAATTGTTCAAAACAAGTCCATAAAATATTTGCAGCGCCCCCTTTAAAGAATATGAATAAATAATGCTTAAAACCACAGGATTTTATATAGATGGTGAGTCCACTGAAGGGACTCTGGTGGTGCAATATATCTTAACCGTACTTCATTAATCAATGCTAATCCAATAATAGTTCCAAAGAATGTAAATCTTGTAAAAGTATAACAAGGCAACAGGATAAATGATGAATCCAAAAAGAGTATGGGTGTACGCTTACCAGAAGCCCAAAGGCTATGCGCGAATGGTCAAATGGTAGACCCACGGATGGTCCTCAGCTGTCATCCGAATCAAATCAGGTAGTGTTGAGATCAGGTAGCTGGTTCCAAAAAGATGCTGGAAGCGATGTCATCCATCCATAGAGCCCAAGGTACACTGAGGTGAATCTTTATCCAGGTGGATGGTTCCACTATCTCCAGACAGATGCTCCTCGGATGGTGAGTTGCACTCAGAGGTGTTGAATAAAGAAAAAAACGCAATAGTGTAATACTGTATAACCAGGTGTTTATTGCGCCAAAAGAATAAAATAATACTCACAATATGATAAGTAAAACAGAGCTCTCAAACAAATGTGACAGAAGGGGTCAGGAAACCCGACGCGTTTCGGCTCAGAAAGCCGTCATCTGGGGTATATCCCAGAACAAACCCAAACAAGGATATCTAACATAGGCATACAGTATTTCACAAAAGTGAGTAAATTTGCTGTCCCCTGTCTAAACCACTGTCAATAAAAGTGAGTACACCCCTAAGTGAAAATGTCCAAATTGGGCCCAATTAGCCATTTTCCCTCCCCGGTGTCATGTGGCTCATTAGTGTTACAATGTCTCAGGTGTGAATGGAGAGCAGATGTGTTAAATTTGGTGTTATCGCTCTCACTCTCTCATACTGATCACTGGAAGTTCAACATGGCACCTCGTGGCAAAGGCAAAAAAAAAAAGTTTTGTGCTGCATAAAGATGGCCTAGGCCAGGGGTAAGCAATTGGTGGACCTCCAGCTGTTGCAAAACTACAAGTCCCATCATCCCTCTGCCTCTGGGTGTCATGCCTGTGGCTGTCAGAGTCTTGCTATGCCTCATGGGACTTGTAGTTCTGCAACATCTGGAGGTCCGCTAATTGCATATCCCTGGCCTAGGCTATAAGAAGATTGCCAAGACCCTGAAACTGAGCTGCAGTATGGTAGCCAAGATCATACAGCGGTTTAACAGGACTGGTTCCACTCAGAACAGGCCTCACCATGGTCGACCAAAGCAGTTGAGTGCACATGCTCAGCATCATATCCAGAGGTTGTCTTTGGGAAATATTTGTATGAGTGCTGCCAGCATTGCTGCAGATGTTGAAGGGGTGGGGGGTTAGCCTGTCAGTGCTCAGACCATACGCCGCACACTGCATCAAATTGGTCTGCATGGCTGTCGTCCCAGAAGGAAGCCTCTTCTAAAAATGATTCACAAGTAAGCCTGCAAACAGTTTGCTGAAGATAAGCAGACTAATGACATAGATTACTGGAACCTGCGGTCTGATGGGACAAAGTTAAACTTATTTGGTTCAGATGGTGCCATGCGTGTGTGGCGGCAACCGGGTGAGGAGTACAAAGACAAGTGTGTCTTGCCGACAGTCAAGCATGGTGGTGGGAGTGTCATGGTCTGGGGCTGCATGAGTGCTGCCAGCACTGGGAAGCTACAGTGTTCATTGAGGGAACCATGAATGCCAACATGTACTGTGACATGCTGAAGCAAAGCATGATCCCCTCCCTTCGGAGATTGGGTTGCAGGGCAGTATTCCAACATAACTACCCCAAACACGCCTCCAAGATGACCACTGCCTTGCTAAAGAAGCTGAGTGTAAAGGTGATGGACTGGCCAAGCATGTCTCCAGACCTAAACCCTATTGAGCATCTGTGGGGCATCCTCAAATGGAAGGGGGAGGAGTGCAAGGTCTCTAACAAACACCAGCTCCATAATGTCATCATGGAGGAATGGAAGAGGACTCCAGTGGCAACCTGTGAAGCTCTGGTGAACTCCATGCCCAAGAGGGTTAAGGCAGTGCTGGAAAATAATGGTGGCCACGCAAAGTATTGACACTTTGGGCCCAATTTGGACATTTTCACTTAGGGGTGTACTCACTTTTGTTGCCAGTGGTTTAGACATTAATGGCTGTGTGTTGAGTTATTTTAAGGGGCCAGCAAATTCACACTGTTATACAAGCTGTACACTCACTACTTTACATTGTAGCAAAGTGTTATATCTTCAGTGTTGTCACATGAAAAGATAGAATAAAATATTTACAAAAATGTGAGGGGTGCACTCACTTTTGTGAGATACTGTGTGTGTGTGTATGTGTGTGTATATATAGATATAGAGAGGGAGGAAACTGTCAGACGTTTTAATTCTTCATTATCTACCAAAACAAAATCTCAGTTTTGGGTGGACTTGATGCAGTGCTTTATTATAGATAAACATAATGATATGTGTAAGTGCAAGGGACTCTACTAAACCGGTGCAGATGTGTTGGAGAGTGGATGACCCTAAAAATTATATAAAATCTGTTGTTTATTTATATATTCTTAATCCACATACAGTTTTAGATTTTATAAAAATGTAATCACTGCACCCTGGGTTACAGCAACTTTTCTTATTTTTTGTTTGCATAGTAACGGGTCACCTCTGAAATGTTTCATGCTGAAATGCGCTCTTTTAAAGAGTCAGCGCTTTTCGGCTGAAAGCATGTCAAGGATAAACCACCTACTATTCAATAGATAAGAAAAGTTGCTACAGTTCAGAGTGTGATAGTTTATTTATCTCTTCACATGATTGCAATAAAACTACTACTACTTCATTATCCAATGAGAAAATGTATTTGCGTGGCACAACCTTAACATATGGTGGAGGGACCAAAGGCTGTTTACAAAAAAAAAAAATACAGATCCCTTACTGGAACGAATATTCTTAGATAATAGAATATAAATTCAATGTGATACGTATCAATATGGAATATTTCAATTATTTTAGAAGGTTGGCTTCATATTGCTAATGTAACAAATTCTGACCAAGAAATTGGCTGCATTCACATGCAATGTGTAAATAAGATCTGTAATTCAGGACATCATTTTAAGACAGCGAACACATTAAATTAAAAAATAAATAGGAAATCTTATTAGAATTTTTCCTATTTGTTTGCAGTGTGCATGGAACATATCCAGGATCAGTAGCCATAGCAACATCTGTCCATCAGGAAGTAGATTGTTTCTGGATTATTAAACTATATTATGCACATTTCAAGTTATTCCAGTTTAAATAATAATTATACTGTGTAACCACAAGAAGGCTATGGGAAATTAACTCAGTCAATTGCACAGATTTCTGAGAAAATAAAAGGTTTAGAATTGGTCAGTTAAGCACAAAATGAATAGCTTTTCCTCCCAAAACAATTCATCTGTGGAGCTATTTTTATTTCTAAGATTTTTGTAACAGACTCCATGCAAGAAGCTGATGTTGCACACTGGATCTAAGATAATAGCAAAATAATACTTTTTATGTGTATTTGTTGATTTTTGACACCAACCTTTGAACATTTGGCTAGTAAAATCTCTGTAGGAGTACTGGTCAGGCAAGAAGTATCTGCAGTGGTTGCATCCCATCCATGGACAGCCATAGACATAGTGTTTTCATGATCAACCACAATCTTCTAGAGATATCTCACGCCTTTGAGGACAAAATTGAAGTATAACTAAAGGCAAAAGTTTTTTTTTTTTTTCCAAGATTTTGATAGAGTAGTAAATGGAAAGAACATCCGCCCTGTTAGGCAGATTCATACTCTCTAATTTTACTGCAATTTTGATGTGACTTTAAAGTGGTAGTAAACCCTCTTATCATTTTCAGCCAAGGAAGCCGCCATCTTGGCCTCTGTTTAATCTACAACTGCCATGATGCTGCACATGTGATCAGCTATGACACCAGCCATTGGATGGTTTGACAGTTTGGTTTAGAGCACAACCAATGGGAGTGTTAGATTTCCGGTGCATGCCGGAAATGTAACAGATTTTTAAATTGTTAAATGGATGGGTTTACTACTGCTTTAAGCAATGCCTGTGTAATACTGAGGTCTATGGACCATCTCAAGTCACATCCTAGTCAGACCAAAGTAATGCTTTGAGGTCGCTGCAACTTGAAGTCGCACAGGTATGAATGGTACTCATTGAAAATCATGGGGAGCGACTTTGCAGTCCCAAGTCGCAGGACAAGTCGAACAAGTGTGAATGGGGCCTTAATCCAGTTTTTTTGCATCGCATGACAACAGGAATAGAGGGGGAAACACTTGTTCCCTTGATAATCATACAACATGGGATTGCCTTCACATTACAAAGATATGATCTTACTTCCTGTTTCTACGGACAGAACATTAACCACTTCCTTACTGGGCACTTAAACCCCCCTCCTGCCCGGACCAATTTTCAGTTTTCAGCGCTGTCGCTCTTTAAATGACAATTGCGCGGTCGTGCGACGTTGCACCCAAACAAAATTGGCGTCCTTTTTTCCCCACAAATAGAGCTTTCTTTTGGCGGTATTTGATCACCTCTGTGTCATTTCTGATCGCCGCTATAAACAAAAAAAGAGCAACAATTTTGAAAAAAAACAATATTTTTTTTCTTTTTGCTATAATAAATATCCAAAAATAAAAAATAAATTCTTCTACATATTTTTGGTTAAAAAAATCGCAATCGGCGGTTATTGATTGGGTTGCGCAAAAGTTATAGCGTCTACAAACTATGGACATTGATTTATGGCGTTTTTATTTATTTATTTTTTTACTGGTAATGGCGGCGATCTGCGATTTTTATCGGTAATGCGATATCGGGGCGGACATGTCGGACGATTTTGACACTTTTTTTGGGACCAATGACATTTATACAGCGATCAGAAATTTAAATGTCCACTGATTATTGTGTAAATGTCATTGGCAGTGAAGGGGTTAACCTGCAGGGGGCAGTGAAGGGGTTAACCATGTTCCCTGGATGTGTTCTAACTTTGGGGGGGCGGGGTTGACAGGGGCATGACAGATCTAACTGATCCCAGTGACAGGGATCAGTAGATCTGGCATGCCCCCCTCACAGAACGGGGAACCGCCGTGTTTACTTCGGCGGTTCCCCGTTCCTCCTGTCTGTAAGGAGATCGCGGGTCTCCGGCGGACATCGGGTCCGCCCGACCCACGGGCACGCACCCGCAGTGTGCGGCGGCACGTGCACGCGCCGCTCGCGCCCGCGGGAGCGCGCCCAGCACAAGCCGAATGGGAGGACGTCTATTGACGTCCTCCCGGCATTTTAGAGCCGCGCTGTAGCCGTCATTCGGCTATAGCGCGGATGCGAGGTAGTTAAGGCAAATCTTCCTAATGAGACACAAGGGGAAAATAAAAACTGGGGAGATTTATTAAAACTGGAGAGTGCAAAATATGGTGCTGCTCTGATGTTAGAAGCAGTTTGGCGACCATGCACAGCGGCACCAGATTTTGAGTGCTCCAATTTTAGTAAATCTCCCCCGTAGTGTTTTTAAAGGATAACGAAGCCCACTGACTAAAATGCAATATATAGCTGCTTACAGTTCTTCGATGTGGTGGCTGCATTCATTTTCTTTTTCATTCAAACTAAAATACAGCTGATTATATGCAAATGCAGACAATACTTGTTGATTTTGCCAGAAATGCAGTGTCCTTGTCACGTCCTGTGAGCTGCATTCAAAGAATATCTTCCTTCCCAGCTATCTTCTGTGAATCACCATTTGACCTGTGCTTGTATAATGGAGATGTAAAAAATTATGAACATGTTCGTAGTCCATATAATGAGAACAACCCTACATAGTAGAGGAGTGTCTTATCCACCCAGGTACAAGAAGTGTATTCTTTTCAGGTTTGCCTGGTGAAAATAAAGCAAAAAAGTTTCAGAAAAGGGATGCAGCCACCACAGGGGCTGCAATGTATTAAATTTTCTGTTTTGGGTTCAGATACACTTTAACCCCCCATTCTGTCCATAATGGGGGGAGGGGGGGAAACATTTTGGTTTAGATTTAGGTATATGTAAGCCCTAACTAAATTTGTTTGCCAAAACACGGCACATCATAAATAATTGCCATTTATTTCAATAAGTGTTCCCCTATTTTACTTTGAGGTTGGGATTACACCTATGTGAGTTGAATGTGGCTTACACCGCATCCATTTTGCAGGACACTTGAAAACATATTGTTTTCAATGTCTCCAGTTCACATATCTGTGGTGCACTGCACAGAAAACGTGTGCATTTACTGTGCAGTGCGGTGGGAATTCCAGCCCCATTTTGTTCAATGGGAATGCATCTAATTTGACGATGTGTTACACATTGAAACGGCATTTCCCCCCCCCCCCCCTCCCCGCCCAGCTGATGCGATGTGAGAATGGACAGGAGCCACTGAACAGCGGCTCCTTTCCTTCTCACAGGCAACGGGGCTGCAATTCGCACCGGACTGTTGTGAATGAGGTACACCGCTTTGATGATATCCAGCAACAAAGGGTTGTACTGGTGCCTGCAGGAGAAATGGACACTAGGCACATAGAAACTGAATCACAAATAAAAAAAAAGTGTGCAATTAAACATAACTCACTTACTCTAAAGTAAAGAATGGCATACTCATCTGGATTGCCTAAGGGGCAGCTTAGAAGAGCTTTGGGATTTTACATCAACTTTCAATCTGTGTATGGGCAGACTGATTGTACAGAAGTCAATCTGCCAATTGACTTCTGTACAACCAGCCTGTCGGCTTTTTCTCACTCAGCACCACAGGCTATAGCCTCCAATGCTGATCAGTGTATTCTGATGGCAGGGAAGTCTTCCTACTCTCGGACTACAATTGTTAATTTGGGAGGATTCCTCTATCCACCTAGAATGTATGGATAGGGAATCCAGACTTTTCTTTTTATCATTCAATCTGCTTGTTAAATGAAAAAAAGACAGATCTGTGGGTTGCTGTAGTGCCCTGTGGACTTGGTGTGTCAGGACCTGTGTCTGAATCTGTAACCTCTGCTGTGTCTGGCACTGTCTCTTCTTGCTGAGCCACTTGGGATGCTGGACAACAGTCTGGACAATTTCTTGAACAATCTTGCCTTGAATTTTTGCTCCTCCCATGAACTTCCTATTTTAGCTATGAATATTCCTAAACCGTGCACTGGAACCCCAGCCTCTACCATAAACAAACTGTAATAATCAATGTTTCTTCCCTTAGCACAGTGGTTCTCAACTCCTGTCCTCGGGACCCACTAACAGGCCAGGTTTGCAGGATAACTGAAATGCATCACAGGTGATATCATTTGCTGCTCTGTGATTGCAGTATTCTAGTCTGCATCTCCCCAAGGTAGCACTTAAAATCTGGCCTCTTGGTGGGTCCCAAGGACAGGTGTTGAGAACCACTGCCTTTAGCAGCTGGAATCAACCTGTTCCCCTTGCAGAAAGAGATATCATTAATAAAAGTGTGCACTGGTCAAACTCCAAGATGGCAAATTCAATAGTTGCTCTGTATAACTGAAGATTAGGCGTCATGTCTATCAACTTCTTCCTGTTATTCCTCTTTATCCTTCCTCTGAATCCAATCTGCCTGTAGAAAAAAAATAATTACAGTGGTTTTAGAAAAGAATCACCCCTTTAAAATCACAATTTGATGCTTTGCAGCCTAAAATGAATAAAGACACAGTCTTTGTTTTATCCAGCTTTATTTACTAGTGCAGCTTTTAACATCCAAGTGAAAGATATAACACCACCAACCTGTCAGGAAAAAAAAGCAAAATCACTGAGTTGGAAGAAGGATCCCCCCCCCTAATAAAATTACGTGTCAATGCATAACCAAATGTGTATTTGTTCTCCAGTGTTCTTCTTTATATACTCCTACCCTTCATATACTTGGAGATTGTCCAATCAATACCCTTACTCTTCATATACTTGGAGAATGTCCAATCAATACCCTTAGCCTTCATATACTTGGGGAATGTCCAATCAATACCCTTACCCTTCATATACTTGGAGAATGTCCAATCAATACCCTTACCCTTCATATACTTGGAGAATGTCCAATCAATACCCTTACCCTTCATATACTTGGAGAATGCCCAATCAATACCCTTACCCTTCATATACTTGGGGAATGTCCAGTCAATACCCTTACCCTTCATATACTTGGGGAATGTCCAATCAATACCCTTACCCTTCATATACTTGGAGAATGTCCAATCAATACCCTTACCCTTCATATACTTGGAGAATGTCCAATCAATACTATACTTCCCATTCCCATAACTAACC
>BLSH010466543.1:3458131-3471380 GCA_018402905.1 Glandirana rugosa | reverse complement strand
GTGCGGTCTGAATACATCTCATCATAGGATCCGGAAGACACAGCCACACGCTGTATCATAACTTTCCTCTCCACGAGTTCTCCTGCTCTTATCTCCCCCCCGCTCTCTGTAGTGTCTACACTTCCCGCAGCAGCAGACAGGACAGAGAGCGATGGGGGAGGGGGGAGATAAGAGCAGGAGAACACAGGAGAGGAAAGTTATGTGTCTTCCGGATCCTATGATGAGATGTATTCAGACCGCACTGCACAGGTCTTTGCCAGAGAGGAGGTGAGCTCACTATTTTCTCGGGGGGAGCAATTGCCCCGTTGCCCCCCCACTGGATCCGCCTCTGGTCTTAAGTCCGTTATCTACACTGGAGTTCCAGGATACATACTGTAGGCTTTTGCAGAAAAGGTCATCCTCACAATCCTTCCCAAGTGCAGGACTGATAAGCAGAGAAACTTGACAAATTAACTTTTAAAGCACTTGCAGCAATGGGTTCACTATGTGAGCTCTTGTATTTTGGCAGTATGTTTTTGCTTTCTGGGACCACAGGCATGGTATCTGCACATCAGGCTTAGTTTGTATAAATTGTGAGTTTGCACAATTTGCTTGCTGTTCTGTGTGTTATGCTGCTGCAGCGTCCTTCCTGTGTGGCATAAAGGGGTTGGCTTACCTCCAGCACATAGAGAGGGCTAGCATTACCTCAGGGTGGATCCATGGCTGCAGCAGGGAGCATCACACAACAAGGAAGGGTGGCATTCATTTAAGGCTTTTCAAAGTTTATTGCTCCAGCTCACAAGGAGAAATAGTTAGGTCTCCAAATAGCAACCAAGGCTTCCAGACTCCATCAGACATTTTTCCAAGGGAGTGTCAGGCTCTTGTAAGGTTGTACACCAATTCTCACCCAGGAGTGCATCCTTTAGGTTATACTACCTTGAAAGCCATACCCCCCATGGACCAGGAGAGGGTCGATTGAAGAATTCTGTGCTAGGCCCATACAATCCTACAAGTTCCAAGCCTACATAGCACAAGCACATTGCATGTACCAGCCTCAGGCTGCCGGCCAGAGGAAAGGGTTCACCAGGCCACTCCCCAAGCTTTTATATCCTCCCCCAGCATGCACCATTGGACATTAAACTTCCCAGTGGTAGCCAGAGAGGACAAGATTGTCACTGCCCCCATTACTACTGCCCTGAATGCCAAGGACACCAGCAGTGGCATTAGGGAACTGCAGCTACCCTAAACATAGGTGAGAAACTTAATAAGAAAAACTACAAATTGCCCTAGGCAAACTACTGCCCAGGATGCTAAATTTACTAGACACCACTGATGACAGGGTGGTTACACTGTATATTGGAAAGTTTTGCCTATGTTTTTTGTTTTCCATTTTTTTTTTAAACACTTATTATTGTACATTATTTGATTTATGATATTAGTAAATTAATTTCCAATCAAAATTGAATACACCTGGAGGGTGGTGGCATTTATAGAATTCCATCCGGCCCAGTTCAGAAAGTGTCAGTGCTTGCGCCTGATTTATGTACTGGTCAGTGAATGGTATCTGAAGATGTTGGCGCTGGACACTGAGGTTGAGGTGTCCATACTTGAACATCCATTCCTCCATGCACTCCCTCCCTCTTTGGCCACTGCAGCCATCTCACTGACAGGTGGATGGCTAAGGTGTTTTGTACTAGGGGTGGACATAGCCTGATGAGAAACTGAGGGATTATTTCCCAATCCATATGACATCACCACTATCCCTGGCCCTTTTGTTTACATTTTGCTGAATGTGGCAGGGAATAGAGCCCTGTGCAGGTAGCTTTCACATTATGTTTGCTTCCCAGCATAGCTCTGTATGGCAATTCAGAGTTGGTCTTAAACTACTGTCAGTTTTGTAATCTGAGCACTGTAATTCTTTAAGAATCCATTGCTGCCATAGCAACAGTGGCGATAGTAAGCACTACCTGAATTTGTTGCCTGTGTCAGTAAAGCTATGGGGGCCAGTGCAAATGCTTTCCTGAATAAGGGCCGGTTCACACTGCAGTGATGCGGGAACCCTGCGAATCCATGTTCCGCATCGCTTGTCTCCCGGCGGCAGTACACACTGCACTATGCGAACTGTGGGGAGTGTTAGTACAAAGCTATTGACACCCCCAAATCAGTTTGCATATCGCAGTGCAAACTGCAAACTCACACAGGAATTGTATTGCATGGTATGAACGACCATGCGATCCGATTCTGACCCTGCAAAAAAAAAGGGTCCTGTGCGAGTTTGCTCAGTATGGATGAATTTGCATCGCAATTGATCTCTATCTCTGAATTTGCATCACACAGAGATCGCATGTGATCACACTGCAGTGCGATGCAAATCCTATCTGACCTCTGAGAACGGAGCAGTGTGAACCGGCCCTTAGACACAGGTAGTTCTTAAGGAAACCACCACCAGAAAATAAGTCGTCATGGCTTTGGGTTTCCTTGATGGTTGTTTACACCATCATTTGATATTGTATTAAGTGATTGAGTAGACATGTGCAGAACTAAAGAAATTTGTTTTGTTTTAGATTTGTTATGTTAATTTAGTTTAGTTGATTCATTTTTGGAATTTGTTTAGTTTCATTTAGTTTTTAATTTTGTTTTGTTTATTAATTTTCAAACAAATTCAAAGTTTTTGGAACAATTTGAATTTGAATCGTTTGAAAAAAGATCAGGAAGCCAGCTGCCTCAACCTTATCAACTGATGACTTGTCAGTGGGCTTCCCCACTGACATCTGAAATGTAAACAGAAGAATGCCGGCAATGAATAATAAAGAAAAAGAACAGTGTGCCCCCCGAGTCCATACCAGACCCTTATCTGAGCATGCAGGCCAGGTATGGTTCAGGAGGGGGGGGGGGGGGGCACTCATCTGCCAGGCTGCGTGCTTGGATAAGGGTCTGGTATGAATTTTTGGTGGGGAAACCGCAGTTTTTTTTGTTTTTTAAACTTTGGTGTGGAGTTCCCCTTAATATTCATACCTGACCCAAAGGGCCTGATATGGATTGGGAGGGACCCTCACACTTTTTATTTTTCCTCTCAAACTGCCATTCGTTTTGCTTACATTTTGCTTTAGGCTCTGTGACGTCAGCTGCTGTCTGCTAAAAACAGGTCACTGGAGTGCAGAACACACTGCACTCCTGTGTTCCAGGAGCAGTGCAGCCAAACGAGCTTAGCTTACAGCCCTATTTATCTTGCTGTGTTACTGACTTGTACTCAATGGTGGCCTGTCCATTAAGGGCGCATGTGCGCCGCCCCCTGTGTCCTTGCCACCACCATCTATGCTATGGATAGATTCATGCATGGCATGAATCTGTCCATGGCTGCCCGCGACCACCCCCTATTCATGTGGCCGGCCCATTTGAGGCGCCGGCCAGATAAATTACCGCTGCAAGGGGTTACTTTGAAGCATCTCATTAGAGATGTAGGCTCGAATAGTATGGCTTGTGGCGCAGAGCGTGCCGCCACAAGCCCTTAGAAAGGCAAATTAACATTTTGCCTTTCTAACACTTAACTGCTCTCCGACATTCAGGAGGTGCCAGTATGTTACCGGTTTCCCAATTGGCGGAGAAGACAGGCGATCCTATTGGACACCTTTCTTGTGGGGGGAGGGGGATGCACGTCCAAAGACAAGCCGCTTGCCGGACACCGTTCTGCCTGTTGCCCGCTCCTAGATGGGGTAAGTGTGAGACTTTGACGTCCCGACTACCGTGGTGGGGGGGATCTTCTGCCAGTGCCATGAGCCCCGCGGCGAGGGGTGCTGTATATACCCCTATCTGTGGTGCTGTATATACCCCTATCTGGCGATGCTGTATACCCTATCTGGTGATGCTGGGCTGTATACTCTTGACACAATGGGTGGAATCTATAAGGGGTGTGGCATATGAGAAGTGGGAGGGCGCCCCCATCCTAAAATTTCACCAGCTTGTACTGCTGTTAAGATGATGTACATTTCATATTCCTGATATGTGCCTCCTTGTACCATGTACTTGCATGGAAAACTATCCTGTTCTCTTTGTTTTGCTTCCTTTGTGTGAAATCTCTGAGGTTTCTGTCAGTCCCTCTGTTTTAAAACTGACCACACTAAGCTGGAGAACACCTCTTGGTCAGTCATCTAGCTGTGCTGGGAACTCAGCCTTGCCTCCTCCAATGATCAGACTTGTCCTGACACACGCCCCCTTCACATCCTTTCACTAGAAAGCTCAGTGTGCTGCTGTTCTCCCACAGCGGTTATGCAGCTGAGAACAGAGAGAATGTGATCAAAAAAGGGAAAAAAACGTAATATATAGATATAGATATAGAGATAGATCTATATATAGTGATAGTCCGGGAGGTTGCTGCACTCAAAAATTTATTTGAAAATGTATACAAAAAATATGTACAAACAATAGCTCCTAGGAGAACCAAACGATTAAATGATATACTTAATAGGCAATAAATGTGAATATCAAAAATACATGTCAAATATTTACATTATGGGGCTATAAAAGATATAAATAATCTATAAGAAAAGATGTAGATCAAAGTCTTTGTTCAACCCCTTGGGCAATAAAGTGTCCAAGAAATTGATCCAATAGACTCAATGTATTTTTAATCTTAACCCTTTATTTCCTCCCAGTCTGTCAGATGGAATCGCTTCTATTACTATATATCACAATTGGGCAATGGTGTGCTTCATTTCTATAAAATGTCTTCCCAACGTTTATATGTGTCAATTTATCACGTATAGCATACTTATGTCTAGCTATTCTATCTTTTACTTTCTGATTGGTCTCCCCTACATAAAGGAGACCACATGGACATTTTAGAATGCACACCACAAAAGTAGACCTGCAAGTATGATGACCTTTTATTTCTATATCCCTTACGTTATGAGGATGACTAAAGGATTTACCCTTCATCATAGCACTACATTGTGTGCATAAGAGACAAGGGTACAATCCATTATTTTGAGGACCAAGGAAAGTTTTGGTATTGGTAGTTTTCGGTTTGAATTGGTCAGATTTGATTGCAAGGTGATCGTTTACAATCACTTTGGCAACCTATTACCTTTCCTGTTAAATCTGTCTAACCGCTTCCTTTCTTCAGGGCTTATTGCTGTTATAATAAAGCCAATTTATCACCAGTTGTGTGTCTGTATATTTAGGTACCAGCACTGGGTGAGTCATCACTGGGAATGGTAGAACTTCTTTACCAGCACCTCCTGTGGGGGAGGGGGGTACTGCTATACCTGTACAAGTTCTTCATTGCAGTAATCCTGTGATTCGATGTGTAGACAAAGAATTGTGATTCTGTTTTTTTTTTTTTTCCCTTACTTTAAAAGATCAGTCATAAATATTTTATTCTTCATCTTTGACTAGATGTCACCAGCTTGAGTTACCCACCTGTAAACCAGCTGCAGGCCTAGGGAGATCCTCCTGCTGCCTCATGGAACATGAAGGATTTGGAGTTTGCTGACTTCTACCTTCACTTAAAGGGAGGCTCTCCCATCTTGTCTCCATACATACACTTCAGATTCCAGACCCTGCAACAGAAATCCAGATCTCCTTCCCATTAAAGACTGTCCAGTCTGTTCCTGCTTTTCCAATGATTTACTAATTTAGGAAAGACGTAACATCATATCCTCCTCAGTCTCTCAGTCTCAGGGAGCATCTTCCAGATAACAGATAAATGTATCCTACATGGAGGGGTTGCCAGCTAGAATACAGATGTCCACATTTCATCCTCACATCTCCAAAGCCTGAAGGTACTAGCGAACCAGACCATGCTCACTAAGAGGAAAACCCTTGGGACATCTTATGCCACAGTTTGAGGAACTCCAAGGCTTCTTCTTCCCATCGGCCTCTCAAACACCTGCTTTCTCTTTCTTATCCTAATAGGGCATGGGGGGTCATCCTAAAAGAGATCCTAACCCCTGCTTACACACCCAGTTTTCCTTACAGAAACTGCAGGAGACTCCATCAGTACACAAGATGAGACTCCATGGTGGATATCAGTCCTTGGGCTCCTGCAGAAAGGTTTCACCACTGAAGTTCACAAGATACAGAAGTAACTAATAAGAGAATATGCGCACTAGTGTTCACTTATCACTGAAAAAAATCTGTTTTAATGATTAATATCATTAACAAGAACCAATCACTAATGGGCATCTGAGATTCTCACTCTCAAATCATGAGCCATATTTTTTTTTGTAATACTTTTTAATTATTATCTTTGCTATGTGAGCAAGAGTGTCAGACTTGAGTGTCAAGCTGTGAGGCTGTTTTACCTTGCTTTACCAGCTAGGAGAGATAGGTCAGCCTCCTTCTGCTCTTACAGGGTGCAAATACACGTGTATAACAGCATGCATTCCTAGCCTTCAATGGCAAGGCTGCACGATTTGAACAATTTGGGTAGAGATCCACATTCTTACAAATGCTCATTCCTGGCATTTTAACTACTTTTATTTCAATTCGATCATGTTTTTTTTTGACTGGATGTAAGCAAATAAATCCTGTTTTTTTTCTGACAACTTCTCGTGGTAAATCATTTAAATAGTTTAGCAGCCATCAGTGCCTACACCATATTGTACAAAATAACTGTTATCAGTTCCATTCCTATAAATGTGTGTTAAAAAGGGATACATAGTGTAGATAGAAGGTGAAATCTTAGGGTAGCATTGTATCAGCAGCAGATGTTCCTTGGTTAGCATAAATATCACATACCGTGGTGAATCATCAGCATTATAAATTTGGGTGCCCTAAACGGCTCTGCATCTGTGCCAGGTGCTCTCATTTCATTATTGGATGGCTGCCTGAAGTCTAAGCATGAATATTCTGAATACATAAAGATTATTTCTTATTGTACTAGAGAACACCTCTCTCCTTTTTCTTGCATTTCCATATCCATCTGAAAACATCTGTTAACAGAAATTAAACACTGCAGCTCAATGATCCGTTATTCTAGCTCCTTGTTTTTTTTTAAAGCCAGGAAGCTGTAACTACTGAACTGTGGAAGGAAAAAATGTGATGAGAGCACTTAAACCGTTTAGAGTGCATGCTCCTTATTTTATTGCGTATTCCTTTGTAGCAGCTTCTACACCTGAAAATCGACTTTTTTCTTTTTTTGTGGCACTGTAATTTCAGATTTTGCCTGTACCTCCCCCTGCAGGTCAAATCTGGTGTTGACAGATGGTTCATTACATACAGTTCTATTATATACCCCTCAATTAAATTGTCCTTCATAATGTAAACTTGTATTGTTAGTCTGTACTGCCTAGAATAGTATTCTAAATGAAAGGCAAATACTAAGAGATATCTGCATAAGGAAGTCCTGGAGCCAGTGAAGATCTGTTATGCAAGGGAGCACAATGAAGGTAAAGGTAAAGCCTCATACACCTGGTCCGATTTTCGGATGATAGAACGTCCGTTTTTTGTTGCATGCTAATCTCATGTCAAAAGTGAAGCACATACTAACAATACGAAAATTTTCGTACGACCGAACTCAGCGTCAGAAGTGACGTAATGTTTTGAATTTTTTTGCATCTTTTTTTCGTTTCTGAGCATGCGTAGCCTCGGTCGTACAATTTTTTTTTTTTGTACAAAAACCGTACAAACGGAAGGAAAATCGGACATTGCGTTGTCGTACGACAAAAATGTACTAGTCTGCACACCCAGCTTTTGTCTGACAAAAAATGTAAATCGGATGGTCGAAAGGAGCATATTGACGGTAAGAATTGCGGATGACAAGCTGTCATACGAAAATTCTCATCTGAAATTCGCCTCGTTTGTGCGGGCCTTTAGTGCATCAAGGGATTGGCAAAAAGACTGTCCATTTAGTGAAAGTGAGAATGTCTCTTTAAAGCCACATTAAACCCAAAATGAAAAATGTAATATATTGCAGCTTACCAGTCATTAGATCTAGTGGCTGCAATAGTTTTCTTCTTTTAGGCTTTTTTACCTCTGTTCAGCTGGTGATCTGGCCCGTAATAGAGTACCTGTATCAGGGTGCCTACACTCTGGATAGAGGAGCACAGGGGATGACTTTGAACAGCAGCAGTCTGGGGAGAAGGGTAGTGTTAGATGCTTTAGTAGATTTAGATACACTGACAAATTGAAGCCAAACTCTAGTTGACACATTTTAAACAGTTACAGCAACAGTTTTTTGTGATCCCTTTTTGTACCCCCTTTTGGGATAAAGATTTAAATAAATAAATACTGATCATTGTAAGTACTGCTGTCAATGTTTAACCACTTGCCGACCGTCAACCGCAGGTTGACTGTGACAAGGTGGCTCTCCTGCGCAAACCGCCGTAATTTGACGGCGGCTGCCAGATCGAGCACTGGGAGTGCGCGTGCGCCGCCAAAGGCGCGCTCACTGTGTCCGGGGAGGGCCAGGGAGCGGGTGCCGCGGACTCTATCTCTGCCGGCTACCCGCGATGCCCCCCCGGAGTGAAAGAACGGAGGTCCGTGTAAGTAAACATTGACCTCTGTTCTGTTAGAGGGGGAAGGGAGTGATCACAGCCTTCCTCTACATGGAAGCTGGGATCACTCCCCTCCCCCTGCCAGTCAAACACTAAGACAGTTAGAACACGCCCAGGGAACATAGTTAACCCTTAGAGCGCCCCCTGCAGGTTAACCCCTTCACTGCCAATGGCATTTACACAGTAATCAGTGCATTTTTATAGCACTAATCGCTGTATAAATGCCAATGGTCCCAAAAAAGTGTCAATGTTCCGACATGCCCATTGCAATATCGCAGTACCACTAAAAATGGCAGATTGCCGCCATTACTAGTAAAAAATAAATAAATAAATAAAAACCCCAGAAATGAATTCTCATCTTCCGTAAACGCGGGAACTTTTGCGCAAACCAATCAATAAACGCCGATTGTGATTTTTTTTTTTTATCACAAATATGAGGAAGAATATAAATCGGACAAACCAATGAAAAAAAATGTTTTTTTATATTTTTTTTTTATTTGTATTTTAGCAAAAAGTAAGAAATTTGGTTTTTTTTGCAAAATTGTCGCTCTTCTTTTGTTTATAGCGGCAATCAGAAATGACGCAGCGATGATCAAATACCACCAAAAGAAAGCTCTATTTATGGGAAAAAAAGGACGCAAATTTTGTTTGGGTACAACGTCGCACGACCGCGCAATTGTCAGTTAAAGCGACGCAGTGCCGAATCGCAAAAAGGGCTCTGGTCAGGAAGGGGGCAAATCCTTCCGGGGCTGAAGTGGTTAAACGGGTTGTTCTGAACCCTCTAACTGCTTCATCTGCAGGACAGCTTGTTCTGTTGAAAAACATCAGGGTCTTCGGGTAAAGATAAAAGAAAGCACCATTTCATCTATGGTGCGGGCAGTGCTTCTCTCCGGGCGACGAGCGGCGGCTTCTCCTGTGTCTCCTTCTCGGCTTCATGGTGGGCGAACTTCTCCTTTCTCCTCCCTCCTCCTCCACCTAGGCCAATAGGATCGCTTCTCCTTTCAGCCAATTGGGAAACTGGTCTCACGATTCACTTCCTGATTGGCCAGGAGGAGAATCAGTGTGAATTACTGCTGCGGGGGTTACTTTGAAGCATCTCATTAGAGCTGTAGGCTCTAATAGGCTTCAATATAGTATGGCTTGTAGCGCAGAGCATGCCGCCTCTGAAACCCCTCCTTTCTCTTTTATACCTTATCTCCCCCATCCCCCCCCCCAGGGAAAGGAGCCCAGTCCAACCCAAATAGGGCATGGGGGGTTATCCTAAAAGAGATCCTAACCCCTGCTTACACACCCAGTTTACCTTCCATTCGCTGATGTCGCACAACTGGGTGGGCTCGGAGCGCAGTGCTTTGCGCCCTAAGCTCACCCTTTTTTTGAAGCCTATTCGAGCCCCAGGCTCTAGTCACATGCTTCAAAAAAAAAAAAAACCCATTGGAATCCATGTGCCTGGTGCTCTGCATGTAGATTAGGGGGCCGAAAGCATAGATAGGAGCAGGGGTAGCACCACTGCACCCTGCATTACAGGCTGCCACTGACAGTTTTATTCTTTAGATTTAGCAGTAATTTTGTAAATTTCTGTTGTGCTTGTGCCCTCTAATAATGATTTTAGTGCATTTGTTTTGAAAATATAATTTTGGCATTTTCACGGAGGCCCGTCGGGTAGGCTGTATAGGGCCCCATGCTTTCTAACATTAACCCTTGAGTACACACTGCATTAAATGATTAAGGACTTTTGGAATCACCTCAAGGCTCTTAAAACCTTTATAAAATGTTGACCTTAAAGTGGAACTTCAGTAATTTTTTCATCTTTCCATCTATTAAATCTTCTGCCCTTGTTGTTTTAACTTTGGATAGTAAAACATTTATTCTGCCAGTAAATACCTTTCTTGGCTGAAAAAAAAAAAAGCCTTGTTGTTTGACATCATGCACAGCTCTCACTCTTGTGAGCGTTCGCCAGGAAGCGAGGGGGGATTCTAAGGAAGAGGGACAATCAGAGCTGCAGAGCTGGAGGTGTGCCTCTGTATGTCTGTGTAAATCCAGGAAGTGAACAGGCAGCAGCTTCAGCTGCCCACAGTTAAAATGGCTGCAGCCGGACTCAGTGGAGGGAGATTTCTGCAGCATATTTGGAAAGTACAGAATCACAGTATATATAAAATAATATGCAAAGTAGTTTGAGGGAAGCTTCAGAATGGCAAAGATGTTTTATTATAAATTTTATATGAGCAGACTGCAGTTCCTCTTTAAAAAATCTTTATAAAACCAGTATAAAATATTGACCTTACTAGGGTTTCCTAATAATCTTAGTTACAACAAGTGTTTCAATATCCTGCAGCATATTGCATAGTTCCTTAATTCATACTCAACAATATATTTTTGAATAGACTGGAGTTATGCTTTTATTCCATTATATGCAGGTTTGAAATATTAACCTCATATTTTAACTTTTATTTTTGTTATACTAAACAAGTTTAATGATCTGGTAAATCAGTCCTATATCAGTGTGAAGCAAGATGCTTTTCTATTTTACCAGACAGTGGAATCTGCTCACACATTTCTTTCCACCGATTAAGATACTGTACATAAAATCATGTTTGTATGACAATTCATTGATTTGTAAGCATTACTGACCGATAATAGCAGCCATTACTATGGCACTGAGGTCCAGCACTGCAATATTTGAAAATTAGTATTTTTTTTTTTTTCCTTTTTAAAATGGGCTGTAAAAATCTTCTGAGGCTCTTTATACGTGTACAGTATAATGTTATGTGAAGCAATTTTATCTGAATGTCCCACTGGGATTTTATTACACAAAACACATTGTACTGTAATACTACTCTAATGTAGATGTCATATCCTTTTATAATTGGGCATTTGGCTTTAATTGTATGCAGACCTGTCTTGTTCATGAAATTATATTTAAGAAACAGAGAAACCTTGGTTATCAAGTTATCAAGCTGCATTTATTAAGTGAAAGGTGCACAGAGGGGATGGTAATTTTCAGTCTGGCCTGCTAAAAAAAAAAAAAAAAAAGGAAATAGATTTAGCATGTTGTGATATTCTGTGAGTTGCTAGTTATTTTTTTTATTAAGCGGAAAACTTATTACAATTAAAGGCTAAGTCCAACAAAATAACACATGCACATATATTTGCAGGGAAAAATGTGCATTTAGTATGTTTTTTGCATATAATTGCAATCATGATCACTGGACAGTGGGTGCAATGCCAAGCTCCTGCAGACTCTGCCTCCAGCTGCCTGTCTGTACTGAGGTACAGTCTTTAATTTAGAGAGCTGGAGAAAGTGTCAATGGACTGTGAGTGTGTCACCCCATTAATTTTCCATTGAGAACTGCAAGGTGTTGCAGTCTGTTGCAGTGGCAGATGGGACTTGTTGTTTAGTCATTCACAGATCTCTGTGAATGTCTCTGTGAGCTGCAACTATTTCAAAATTGACAGGGGCTGCATGGACAAGAACCCCTGCACACTGTCACAAAGGAGGTTGGGATGGGGGGTGGGTCCTATTTGTACCATGCACCCTAAAAATGGGTGTAAGATGGTGAAAAGGGTGAAGTATTTTTGTAATCAGTGTGTTCTGAACCAGTGTTTTTTACTTTGTGTGTACAAAATAACTTAAAGGAAAATGTAGTAATGAGCTCTATATACAGATGTAGCTAGGTGCTAGGCTACAACAACATGGAGGACATGCTCTATATTTGCCTCTCTCCCTCTTTCTGTGATATCAATGTACCATCCTCCAGCCATCGGGGAGAGAGCTAAAGCCAAGCAAGCACATAGACTTCTATGCAGTGTGCTGAGAGTACTGGGAGTTGCAGTTTGAAACAGGGGCCATACAATGGCTATACTATAATGGTTACACTACAGATCTCAATATGCACTGTGCAGTAGGAGGAGTGGAGAGAGGATTTTTATTAAACTGCCCAGGAAAATTCTTCTCCGCACCAAGGAAGTTAGGAAGAGCACCTCTGTTTGGATATTCGTCTGCCAGCTGGAGACCTTGGCAGCCGAGATCTTGGCCTGAGGCTGGGAGTGAGGACACCCAGGGGCAGCACAGACTGCCCACTCACCCTCTGCTTCCCACTGCTGATCACAGGAGGCTTTCCAGGAGAGACCGAGGGGGCCCCCCTTCTACAGTGAGAGGTCACTGCAACATCCTTGGGACTGGTGAGAGGGCTATTTGCCCAATGCTGATACTGCTAGCTGGCACTGAGCACCTTGAGAGCAGGACACCAAGTGTACCCAATCCATACCACACCCATCCTACCCAGTGGCTCCTACTTGGGGTAGCACTACATGTGGGTGCTTGTCTAAGGATTCCTCTATTCTGGGTGCCAGCAACATAGATAACAAGCTGAAAGGAGTCAACATGGACCCAGCTGCAGCCATTATAGTATATATCTATTGAGAATATATTTATAATTGCTTCAGTGTTTTACCTTAAAGGATACGTTAACCTTTTTTTTAAAAAAACCTTCAGGCATATGCCACCTCTTCTGAGTATGCAGTGAAGTTACTAGTGGTGACTGTATAGTTAGCACTTTCACCATGCACCAATGCCATCCTGACTTTAGTTCCTTCCAGGGATACTGTCTGCAAAAAATAACATTTAGCATGAAATTATTTTTGTTTCATAGCGGTCAAATGCCACCATTAGTGGTTGCAACAGTAAATAAAATTAAAAAAACTATAAAAAAAAAAAATATCAAAAAAATTAAAATAAATGACAACGTTGGTGATTACCACCGTAAACTGGCGATACT
>BLSH010466543.1:3432229-3457709 GCA_018402905.1 Glandirana rugosa | reverse complement strand
TTAAATGCTTACGAAGCACAGAAAAGGGCAATATGCCCAATAACACATGACAAAAAAGGTTGTAACGCAGAAGCATATAAAAACATTTGTATGAAAAATCACAAATAAAATAAGAATGCAGTAAACACAACGAATGGTATACATGTGTAGCCCCTTCTGTAATTTTTTGTATGTGTATCTGACATTTATTTTGGCAGAAATTCAATACCTTGAGACATGAACAGCCCACCTTCAGGCATTTGCCACTGCTTCTGAGTATGCAGTGAAGTTACTAGTGGTGACTGTATAGTTAGCATTTTGACCATGCACCAATGCCATCCTGACTTTAGTTCCTTCCCCGGACACTGGCTGCAAAAATAACATTTAGCATGAAATTTATTTTTGTATCACAGCTGTCAAATGCCACCATTCGTGGTTGCAACAATAAAAAAATATATATATATAACAAAGCTTGTGCAGTCAGTCAGAGAAGTCTATACAACAAGGTAGAGAAAGGGGGCAGGAATAGATTAAAACTGTATAATTAATTCCATAAAGAACCTACACTTAAATTACATAGACATTGCCTGTGCCAATCCTGAGTGAGATAGGTGGTTGTGCTATAGAAAAAACAGGGGCTCGGAGAAGGAAAACAATAATGGTGAGTGAGCCTCAGTCCCAATGGCTTAAACCCGCTGTATGTTTGGCACTCTTGAAGACCAGACAGAGCATAAGGAGTAGGATTGGGTAACGAAATGTTCAAGGGCACTGCCCCCTTTGTCAAGCCTGCTTGAAGAGGATAAAAGGCCTGTAAGCACAGTGTGCAGAACCAAGGAAAAGGACACTGGAATCAGGGCTTTATACAGATAAACCTGAATTGGCAGATTATAAAAAACAGCAATACCAGGGGCAACAAACAGTGGGCATCAAAGGCAAATATAAATAGCTGTACTAAATTAAACATTAAAAACCACAGTGCTATGTTACTATGGTACAAAGTAGGATTAATGGTACTCTCCATATAACAAAAGTAAGGAAAGCGCAAACAAAAACAAACTATTAAGCATCAAATGAGAGACATCTTAAACATAATAGGAAAAAGTACATACGCTTTAAAATAAAATATATTATGAATTCTAAACAGGATATGCAAAATATATGCATTTAGTATGAAATGTAAAAAATACAAGATGTATATACAGTGTGTGTATGAATGTATATATGTGTGTACGCCAGCTGTAAACAATGTATATGGGAAAAAACAAATATGGTAGTAAAAAATGAATGTATATAAAGTATAATAAATGCATAACTATAAATGTATGCGATGCTGGCACACTGCCACCCAGATTGTAGCAAACATAGGAAGAACCCCGCTATGATGGAATATATGTCAAAAACTCAACAATTGCGATGTTTCTATGTGGGACAAAAGAACCTTTCATCTCATGAATGAAATAACGATGATGAAGCGTAACACCCTCCTATGGACATAAATGGGTATTTTGTAATATGGCCCTCATTGAGCCCTCTAGGAGCCAGGGTATTCAAAGTAAAATTGCAGAAGGTCTCCCTATTACATAATTCCTGGAACCTTTCAGCCATAGATTTACATTTGGGGATGACCTCAATGACCCAGACAACTAGGCCCTCAGTGGATTTACCATGTTTTAGGGCAAAATGCCTGGGTACACTGCTGGGTACACCCCGGGAGAACACAATAGCTCCACGAGAGGGATTCCTCCATCAACACTGTGTTGATGGGGGAATTGAGCAATTTTCTTTGCTGTAGCCCATGGATGCAAGAAAGAGAAACACACCATCTATGGTCTGTCTTCCAAGATGATCAGTCAAAAGCTGAATTAGTAGGTGATCAAGTGTAACTATAGTCAAATGTTAAACAGTAAATTAAGAGCTGAAATATTTACCTTTCTTGGAAAGAAATGCTGCTCCAAGCTCCACCAGTGCAACATAGGCATTTGGTCATGTGTACTCTGCTGAAAAGGAGAATTGCAATTTAGATTTCCTGATCCTCCCCTTCAGCAGAGATCATGTCACCAAATGCCTGGGCTTAAATTATATGAATGGGATTAGAGGGTACTTGGATCAGCATTTTTTTCTGAAAGAGTAAGCATTTCTGCCCTTCTGTCAGTCGTTTTATTTCCATCCTGCAAAGAATGTTAAAAGTCTCTAGAGACACAGCAAGATACAAATGTAAATGCATACTGTATATGAGTGCTGTTTTGCCTACCAAAGAATCTGTAACTATGTGCAGAAATCTAGTAATTTACACACCTCTACCACACTGCATAGTCAGACAAGTGACAACCC
The DNA here is from genome assembly GCA_018402905.1 of Glandirana rugosa. Taxonomy (NCBI): domain Eukaryota; kingdom Metazoa; phylum Chordata; class Amphibia; order Anura; family Ranidae; genus Glandirana; species Glandirana rugosa. Next base: position 3,455,399 of record BLSH010466543.1, on the reverse strand, counting down.
TATTTCTTGGTTGATCAATGCAACTTCCAATGTCACCTCTCCACCTCCAGCCTAATTATGGGACTAGAGTAATTGATGTAGACTGCCAGGACTGTTTGAAATACTTATTTTCTATATCTTCTATGTATGTGTTGCAGAGCCTGGATGAGACGGTGAAAGATGAAGCTTTCAGCATTCTTAACCATTCTGATCTGCTCTGCTGTAAAGGCTGATGTAAAACTGGTATCTAAAAGAAACTCGGGTAAGAGACATTTACATTTTACTTCCTTCTGTATTTCCTTGGCAAAATTCTTCCCTGAAGTGTGGTCATCTAGATTTGCTTGGTACAGAAAGTTTCATTGAGTGTGGTCACCAAGATCTTATGGTTAAAAAAAAAAAAATTGTTTTCATAAAAAAAGCTATATTTTTTTAATTAGACCTGGTTAGGATTTGTGTTTAAAGAATTTGCAAACGTACAATGCACCTTGCACTGAAGGTTGTCAAAGCATGTTAATGCCATGAAGAAAATCCTATAAACACAAGCCAACTCAAGATATTTTAATTGATCCAAAGGTGGTGAAACCAGTTGTATAGTTTCTTGGAATATTCGGTTACCTTTGTGTGGTAAACATACAAAGCTTTTAGGGAAACCTTGTTAAATAACAAAAAACTGCTCCCTGTACTTATAAAAATATATAAAATTTAAAAACATGTAAATACTCAATTTTGCCTGCTCCTATGAACATCGCTACATTGAAGCGTAATCATCTGCTGAGAAAACGCCACTTAAGGAGTGCCAATTTCCTGGTCAGACACTTTGCCTATCAACTTCCATCTCCAGCCTCCACTGTACTACTGTGTCCTTTAATAATGTGAATTTCAGCAGAAGGCACCACTGTGCACAGCATGGGACCAAGAAGATGGACGCTCACAGAAGTGCCGATGCCTCATCAGATGTTGGTGTATGATTTCTTTTCAACAAAGTGATGTTCAATGGCATGTGAAGCAATTTATTTTCCACAACAGGGTCACGTTAAAGGAGAAGTACAGCCAAAGCTTGTTTGGCTGTATTTCTCCTGTGGATCACATGAGTGCAGTTTGTTCTGCACTCCTGTGACCCATTTGTAGCAGACAGCAGGCTAAAGCCCACTGTCGGCTGACGTCACAGAACCGGTCCAGGCTCGGACAGCCGACCCAAGGAGAAGTTTTCTTTGCAACCCTTGTCCTCTCCCCCGCCTGTATCCCCCTATATGCTCACATTTAATAAATACATTTGCTTCTACATCGGTGAGAGTGCTGCCACTCCGGATTTCCTTTCTATGGCTTCACTGCTGCAGTGACAGGGCGCGCACCTCGCCGTACCTAGCGTTTCATTACCTGGGATCAGCCAGTCCAACACACTCGCCTGGAGCTACGGTTTCCTCTGCTCTCATCAAGCTGCTGAGAGCCTGAGCCAGATGTTTCCACCCCCCTCCACAGCCTAGCACTCCAGTGAGTGTGGGGGGGAGGGGGGCAGAGCAGAGAGTTGGTGACTGAGAGTCACCAGCTCTCTGCTTAGGGAGCTTTGATAACCAAGCGATTGGCGGTGTTTGATCCCTCAGTTCTCAGTGTTAGGGCCGGTGGGGGACAGATGCTGCATTGGACCAATGCTGCATTCACCTAGGTAAGTATGATTAAAAAATATATATATCTATTCCCATACTTCTCTTTTAATCATACAGTCAATCAGTTGATTGTGATAGGCAATTACACTATAGAAAATATAAACAACAGTGATCCCCAAAGTCAGAAAACTATGGGTGTTAAATATTAATGTGTTTTTACTAAAAACTGAAATGACATCTACTCAGCCCACCAATCAGCATCAGGCCCATCCTGAAAGTTTGAATATGATTATTGGGGGGGGGGGGGGGTGGACTTCAGGTTTTTAAAGTAAGAAAAGCTGTAAACATAGGATTCTGTATGCCAACCATGAAAAAGAATCTATTCATAGATCTAAAAGGTGAGCATTCCAGTTGATTAAAGAATATGAAATGCAGTGCTTGCTTCACGTGGTAATAAATCGACTCCATCTAGAGCATACATCTTGTTAGTTGTTTATTAGTGACTGTAAAACTGTGGTATTGATTATGTTTATGCCTTTCCTTTATAAAAGGTAAAACGATAACAACCAGCCTGCTTTGACTAAGCTACCAAAAGCAGCACTTCTCTTTCAAGCTTTTAATGCTATATTAGACTGCACTTGGCTACACAATGAGACACCTGAGAGGCTTTGCTTAGCTTTGGTATTGATTGAGAATTATATTGATGGGTGGTTATTTTTACACTCCTGAGACGGGAACATTGCATTGGAGAGATTCACATCATGAAAGCACAGAGCGTGCATAGATAGGTTTACAGTGTTTTAGACCCTCTTGTTGAATGCTTCCTGACAGTTGACCTATATTACACTTCTCCACAACCTTTACGATCTCTCTTTTTATCTATAAAAATTCTCAGCATACCTATGCTCCAAAAATGAGCCCTACTTTTTCTTGGCTTCAACATTGTCATACATCTTGCAGGTACTTAATCGAGCCCAACATAATTCAAAACTTTTATTTTCTTTTTCCTTGTTTAGAGTCAGTTTGTGAGAACATGATTTATCTATTTTTTTTTATACTTGCTTTTTGGTTGGTTGTTTTGTTTCCTTCTCTTCTGTGTTTTTGCCATACTTTAACAACCCAGTTTATAGTTGATGAGTTTCTTATATATAAGGGTAGAACCTAGGTTAGATTAATAGTACAGCGAGGGAACGTGTATTGAAGCTAGAACATTGGAGACATAAACTTCAAAAAACATGTTGGTTAAATCTCTAGACCAAAGGTGTGTGTAGAAAACAAACAAAAAAACTTGTATTTTTCAGAGATCCTAATGAGAAAAACATGAAAGCTGTGGAGAAATAAAAGCAAAGAAAAAGCCATTTTCAAAGCATTATATTACAAAATGCATTTGCACATCAACGCTTTTTATATAAATGAAGTTTACCTGCCTGTAAATAACATCTATCTGGGGATATTCATTATCAGTGTGTTATAAAGGTGTTGGTCTGAAATGGGGAAAACAATTCAATCCTTTTGTTGGAGCCACCTAATTATATTCTGCATGAGCTTTGTTGTGAGCCATTATGATTTTGTGTTGGACATTCACACAATTTGGGCAGGTTAGTCCTTCAGCTGCCTATTTGATAGTCCCTTTATCGCTACAGTTTTTCAGAGGGACCCCAAATGGACAATTCCATTGCTTTCTATGAAATGGCGGATGCATTCGCCCGCAGACATCCGATCAGATCCAGACAGATGTTCCATCTATCTGGCGGATCGCATCAGATGACCGTTGGATGGAAATGGATGGTCTATAGAGGACAGCGGGCTGTGTCATCTGACCTGTCTTTTGCCTGATCAGCGGAGAGAGTTCCCCTGCTGAGTGGCCAGATCCACTGGCAGACTCCACCAGTGTGACAAGGGACTTATAGTCGTAAAAAGTGTATGTGTGTGTTTACATCAAAATCTTTGCAGGATCTGCCCATGTAAAGATCTGAACAGTTGATCACCACTCTACCTGTGAGATCTGCCTATGTATGAAGATATGTCAAGCGGCCGTTATGACCATATAGAGTTTATAGTGCTAATGTCTCTGTGCACAATGTTTCGTGCACCCATCACGATGCCTGCTCTTTCTGCTTAGCTCCTCTGTTCATAGAAGTTGGTACTACAGCTTCTGTGAATGGAGGTGGTGGACCTTTCAATCAGCATTCTCCATTCATAGATGGTGTTTAATTCATAGAAGCTGTATTATGGCTTCTAGGAATGGATTTGCTGGGCGGAAGAATTAGGCACTCTTGCTGAGTGCGGATGACAGCTACTCAGTTTTATAAACCCCCTTCTGCATCTGAAGATTACATAGGTAGCGGGGGGGGGGGCCATCGGAAAAGTAGGATTTCGGTTAAACAAGGACACAACAGCACAAGGGACACATCTCTTTGAAGGTAAAAATGGTCCCAATGATTAGTTCTTTCTTTTCTTTGATTTTTTTTTTTTTTTGAAACTTAGGTTTAAAAGATCTGGACAGTAGACATTTTGCCAGCAATAATTCTGATTTTAATTTGCCTATTGCTAGTAAACTCAGGGGCATGCTTCATTAGTGTAGTCAAAGCTGGCAAACAAATATGAAAGCAAGGGTTTTTTGTTTGTACTTGGTTCATCTTGAACTGTAGCTTGCTGTAGATTGTGGCTCATCCAGATTTTGCTGTCATTTACGGTAAAAGTGTTAGATTTATATCCAGCATAATTGTTTGCGGTATGTATTGCTGAGTGCTATATAGCTGCTCAGTAACCCTTTTACCTGTTGGCAGGTTTCCTTCTTCTTTGTTCACATTAAATGGCATATAGTTGTTTAAATTATAACTTTGGTCACACTATCCTTTTAGTGTCAATAGCTTCGGAAGATGAGCACTGTGTTATTTTAAAAACAATGCTGTAGATGTTGCAAGATTTATATATTTTGAATTTGCTTGGAAATGATCTCAATCACTGCATCGGCTTTATTTCCAAAGATTTGCATATCGGTTTGTTCATATCTAACTGTAACTCTTAAAGTTAAACCCAACTAAAGAAAACTGCAGCTTGCCAATCTTTAGACATAGTAGCATTGTTTTTTTTTTATTTTTTATTTTATTTAAAGACACTTCCTGTCTTAGCTTGAAGCCGGAAGCTACAAAACGCAGTGGAAAAAATCTATTATTCTCTGAGGTGGTTCACATCTCCACTCCAAAACACCTGAAGCTCAAAAAAGTTCTGGAGGTATTTTTGTAGCTCGATTTCGGCGTTTTTCTACTTTTTACATTGGTGACCTTTTGACCTGTACAAAATCGTGGTAAAAAATTGGTGACGTTCTGCCTGAAAACGCTACGCTCAGGTGTGAATCCAGCCTTCGCGTGATAGCACTCACTCATTGAACTGTATACACAGAGGAGCTTTGACATTCTAGGCTGCTTTCTCCTGAGTTGGACTACAAAACATCCCCATTTCCTTATCTCCATAACATGCTGGATTTCTGGCACATCCGCAAGAGAGAAAACATTGGGAAATGTGTATATATTGAAGAAATTTTTTTTTTTTTTTCCTTCTTAATTTTGACTAGACATAAATAAAAATGTAAGACTGAAACCAAGGGGAATAGTGCAGCGCTATCTCTATTGGAAAACATATATCATGTGTGTGATCTAGTGCAATAAAACTTAACGTGATGATCATACAGGTATTTAGGGCTTATATCTCACAAGTGAACACCTAATAGACCTGCAGATTATGGTGTGTGTCTCAAGGATAGACACTAATAACATTCATGATAACTTCAAATTGGTGAGTGATTAGTAAACTCAAAACGTGCATAAATAAAAATCACATGTGAAAGGGACAAATTTAAAAGTAAGTAAGCATAAATGAAAAATAAAAATAAAAATCAATATGTGGTATCATTAAATTCAAGTCTGTGTCACTTTAAAGAGTCAAAATAAACTTCTTCATTGGTGTTAATAACAGTGCGCTGATGGTCAACAGTGATTAAACGTGACTTTTCCTTAATATGTTCTAGCCCCTCACCTGAGGTGTGCTAGCAACTTTGCACATAAATGTAACTTTATGCTGATCTTTTCCTTGTATCGCCTCCTGGGGGTCTCCTCTGTGTCTCTTTGATGTTTGACTATGTTGTTGGTAGGTCTTTCACTAATTTTAGGGAGAGACACCCTCCCAATGGATGGGTGTAAAAGAAAGAGACCTTCCTTGGTGTAATATCGTTGGTTTAAAACATTTATTTAAAAGTAGTTAAAATCAACACTCACATTTAAAATATAGAAAGAGCCATGTCTCCGACGAGCGCCGAGCTCGTTTGTATCTCTGTGTGGGATTCCAATCACCTCTGCTGCCGCCCTACGCGTTACGTCACGTGACTTCATCAATGGTAACGAAATTTACATATCCACTGATTACTGTATAAATGTCATTGGCAGTGAAGGGGTTAACCTGCAGGGGGTGATCTAATGGTTAACTGTGTTCCCTGGGCGTGTTCTAACTGTGAGGGGGCTGGGCTGCCAGGGGCATAACTGTGACAGGGATCAGTAGATCTCTTAGATGCTGCCTGACAGTGCGGGGAACCGCCGTGTTTACATTGGTGGTTCCCCATTTTTTTTTCTTCTGTGGTAAGCAATCGCTGCTCGCCGGTGGACATCGGGTCCACCCGAGCCGCGGGCATGAGAGCGCATCAGTAAATGTACGTTAGCCGGTCGGGAACCTGCTAATATGAGATTTTTGTGTTTGCAATTCTGTTAGATACCCCCTTTTAACAGAATAGATTACAAATTGGGGTACGCACACATATATAATTAACGGATGCCTGCAAGTTTTTAGTATGGCTAATAATTGGGCTCCAGATAATACCATACCAATAATGGCTGGAGCCTCAGGAGAAAGTAGAGGAATTCCTGAGATGGACATTTTTGATCAATTTTTCTATTTTCTGTTTCTTAGCACAACAGAATGTGGTGTATTACTTCACATTTTGACATTTTAAGCATGGTATTAAACCCAGAAACAAAAATGTAATATATTGCAGTTTACTAATGTTTAGGTGTGGAGGCTGCAATAGTTTTCTTTTTTTATACTTTTCTTTCACTTAATTGCTCTTTATGATTCTGCCAGTTATAAGCAATCATAGTGTGTAAAAAAAAAAATAAAAACAAAAATAAACCTGATCACCTCCCCAGAGTAGTACAATGTTACTGTGGTAAAATGTTATTCCTCTTGTCACTGTATGTAATGTAATCTACAGAAAAACTGGAAAAAAAGAAAAAAATTGTAACAAATATTTAAATTTTTTTTTTTTTTTTACATACTGTCACCATTTAGTGTCCCTAATCACCGCCACACTCATTATATGATGACGCTGTAATACAATGGTGACCGTATGAAAAATAAAATAAAAATTGTGGAAGAAACATTTTTTTAAATTTTCTTAATGTTCCAACTTCAGAAAACGGGCCTTGTTTCTTACTAAATACCTTATACTATCTATTTTCCAAAGAAGGGTCTTTTGTGGGTATTTGTACTGTCCTGGCATTTTTGGGCCTCAAGAAATGAGATAGGCCGTTAGTACATCAGGATTGATCGATTTTCAGATATATGCCATAGTTTATGGACTCTATAACTTTCCTACAGGCTAAGTAATATACATTGAATTTGGTTATTTTCACCAAAGAAATGTAGCAGAATACATTTTTTTTAACAATCTGAATGTTCCTCTATTGAAAAAAAGGAAAGGGTACAGTACATTTCCAAAGTATGGACATCAGCAAAGATTGCATCACACAATGACATATCATCAAAAAAAAAAGTGACTGACTTATCTGATGGTAATCCCTCAGTTCATAAACTTCAAATCTATAACATAGCTATCTCCAAGCTCAAAATAAGGTGCTGTATGCAGGGGTAAAACAAAAGTCCCTTCATCTACTCATAGGTCCCCGGGAGCCTAATTAGAAATAACAGTCATGACCGCACCCCAAGGGGGTCAAAGTTGGCTCTTAGGCCGTCCATGGCTGCCACACCCTGCCAAATTTCCTGGGATAATAACTATTAATGTACGTTAACTTGTAGAAGGGCAGAGCGGTGTTGATAGCTTTTTTCCAGGATCTCACTGAAGGAGCGGATCAGGCATTCCATCTAAGAATAATTTCTCTCTTAGCATAATAGAATAAATATGCCAACAATAGTTTGGTACCCCTAGGTCGCTGTTCATCATCCTGAATTCCTAACAAGGCCAGTTCCAGCGAAACCGGGAGGGCCAGCTGAAAGCAGAATACATTTTGGCCTAAATTTATGAAGAAAGATTATTTATTTGCAAAATTTTATAAAGGGAACAAAGAAAAATGTGTGTTTATTTTAAAATTCTAGGGCTTTTTTTTTTAATTTATTTTGCAAAAAATATAAAAAAAAAAATGATAAAAATTTCATATGGGTAGAGTGTAGCATGACTGCGCAATTGTCATTCAAAGTGCAACAGCACTGAAAGCTGAAAATTTACCTGGGCAGGAAGTGAAAGTGTCTGGGATTGAAGCGGTTAAAGGCTCAGTTCTCCTTTTCCTAAAAATAGCCTATTCAATTACCTTCTATTGGTATACTTATCTATACCCTGTTACTGGGGTATAAACTGAACTGCTCAGAATGTTTTTCTCTTTTTGTTCTTCAGGCTGGTGATATATATTCATATGTATCACTGGCATATTTATCTTTGGGAATGTCTATTTTTCACTTCATGCTTCACACTGCTTTTATATATTTTATATGTGTTTACCATTCAGAATGTCTTTCTGATTTTTTTATTTCTCATTTTATACTTCACTTTTATACGTCGTATTGGTGTATTTACCATTCAGAATGTTTATTTCTCATCTTATACTTCATACTGCCTCTTCTCATGACCAGAATATACCTGATTATATAGTTTTCATTTTTCATATGTAACCTTTACCCACAGACATGCTTGTTCCCATCCAAACTGAGGAAGTAGCAATTTGAGCTATGAAACACGTTATTTTGGCAAAGTAAAAAAACTATTTGTTCAGTAAAGCTGATTACGCATACCTCTTTTACACATCTTATTCCAGACGCCTCAGCTGATTGGACTACTAAGTTGGCACAAGTTCGGGCTCACAGCATGGGTTTGTGGTCGCCACAACATAAATTATTTAAAAAAAAAAATGAAAATAGAAGTTATGGCCCCTTTAAGGCTCGTGAGGCCAGTCAACGAGGCTTGTTGTGGGGCTTTGAGGCGGGAAACACATTTTCCTGCACATTTTAAAGGGCTATATAAAGCCCCCACATGAAGGGTTTTTCCTCAGTTGTCCTGGATTCGGCTTTGCGAGCTCCCCTCCCTCCCACCCTGTTGCTGGTGCCATTATGTGGTTATGTCACCCTTGGATCAAGGGGGGACTTGGCTTTATGAATTATTAATTGTCACTCGAGTTCTATGACTGAGTGATTTTAACGTTTTAATATATTTATTTACTTATTTGATTGTAATAACGTTTAATTCATTTCAATTTATAAAATACCAATAAAGGTGCCGTGGCCATTTTAATGCCAATTTTTACAGTGGTGTATTTATTTAGAATTGGATACCTTGGAATGTGTGTTGTATATGTGCGACCTACAATCTCATGGGTTCTTTTTCGCAAACTCCTTTTGCACACAACGTAGTATGCAATGAGTTCCATGGAGATATTACATACTGTGCAGCTTTGTAAAATGATCATTCATTTTATCTTGCCTGCAGGCCATTTTGGTCCTCTCAGAGGCCTGGCTGGAAATTCCCAGTTAGCAACCCCCCATGTCTTGACCGTTTTTCGGAATGTGAAAACTGTTGGTTTTCCATCCTGCAGTGTTGGGAGTATGCATCCATCTATTTTCACATCCTAGCAACAAGCCAGGACAGAGAATGATTGCTAACTAGGATTTTTCAGGCCAAGCTTCTGAGGGGACCCAACATGGCCTACAGATGTGACAATAATAATATTGAACACTTTACAAAGCTGCACAGTTTTTAAATATCCATTGGTGCCCCTTGACTGCACAGGCTATGTTCTGAAAAAGGCAAAATTGGCATTTAAAGCGGAGTTCCACCCAAAAATGGAACTTCCGCTTTAAGCACTCCTCGCCCCCTTACATGACACAGTTGGCATGTCATTTTTTTTTTGGGGGGGGAGTGTGTACCCGATTTTCAGAGAGACTTCCTGTCCCTCTTCCTCCTTCAGCTTCTGGGCCGCCCAGGCAACTCCTCCTCTCCCCTTAGGCAGCCCCTCCCTCCTGGCAATCTTCTGGGACACGTCACAGGTCCCAGAAGATTGCCTGGCCACTGGGAACGTGCAGCACAACTCGTGCATGCGCAGTGCGTGCCGGAGCCCACACTTGCAATGACGGCGCCACAGGTAGGAGGGGGAGACGAGCGAGGCTTCGGGCGCAGCCATCGCTGGACCGGGAGACAGGTAAGTCACTGTTTATTAAAAGTCAGCAGCTACACTTTTTGTAGCTGCTGACTTTTAATAAACTAAAAAACGAGTGGAACTCCACTTTAAGGTGTGACCCCAACACTTGTATTCATTCTGGACCCAGAGATAAGGGTTTTCATTAAATTATGGGCTCCATCCTAATTTTACACTCCCAGTATTTAAATCTAATGTTTGCCATTTTTTTCTGTAGCGTAAGGAAGAGTTAATATTGCTATCAGATTGTTATCTTCTTCTTTTAACCTGAATGGAGAGATTTTCCATAGCTTTTCGTCTTGACACAGACAGCGATATAAAAAACAGAAGCTTTAGACCTTCCCCACTCTATACAAAACGAAATCAAAGGTTGTGGGATTTAACTTATCCGTGCAAGCCTACACCATTACTAAGGGGATCTGTCAGGTCATGTAGGCTCCTTGATCAGAGCTTTGTGCAGTTGTCTTAGAATTGCAGGATAGGTAAGGGTTTTCATTCTGTCTGATACTACATTTGATGTGCACAACTGTAGCTAGGCTGTGTATTAATTTTATTATCTAAAATAAAATAAGCTATGTAAATAACACAGTTTGCTTGAAATAGTTGCATGACTCTGAAATTGGCCATACATATTGATAAGATCATACAATTGGTCATTCAGTGCAGCTGAAACAACCAAACAACTATCTGTTTTAGCCTAGGTTCACATTGGTGCAGGAATTTAATTCCCGCATGTCAGTCCCGAATTCAGGTGCGATTTCAGAGACATCTGTGCGGGTTGCTACACAGATATCAATGGAAATCGCCAAAAGCAGTACAGAAACTACTTTTGGAAATCTGCGCGGCACCGCAAATGCAGCGTCGCACCGATTAGGACAGTGCCTTTGCTGGTAATTGCCGCCAATTTGTCAAATCGCATGCTAAAATGCACCAATGCGAACCAGGGCTTATGGTAGAACTGATTGCAATTCACATCTATTTAGTGATTGTTTTTACATTATAGTTGATAGATTGTATTTTCCAGTGTTACTTGCAGTAATTTTCAGAAGGCAAAACAATATAATGTTTCATTTTTCAATATTTTGAAGCTGAAGTATGACCAAAAATAATTTTGGCCATTTGCACAGTAAAAATTAGTTGGCTCTAAATAGGTGTGCCTTATCTCTGGCTGCTGCAGCGTTCTGTACATATCTTACTTTTACTCAGGCAGCTATCTCCTGATGACGTGTCCAGTGCTGAGACTTGTGTTTCTGGCTGCATTACACTGATCACTGGGGGGGTCACTTGCTTGACACCTACTCCATTCAAAAATCTTTTCAATGAATGCAAGAAATTCTGTGATTGAAGGCTGTGTATGAATATCACAATCTACCCTCCTCCAATTAGACATGTGCACGGCTGAAAAATTCTTTCATTTTCGTTTCTTTCTTTTCTTTTCGAGAATTCGGAAATTCGAAAGTAGAGAATTCGAAAATAAGAAAAATTGAAAATTTGAAATAACTATTAAATTATAGGTATTGGAATTTTTCTTTCAAATTTGACTGTTACTGAATGAACATAAGGAATATGAATTATTCCTAAGGTGCGAATTATCCAAAATAACGAATAACGCATCTAAACAAATGGAAGTGAACAAATTTAATTAATAATACGTTTTTATTATCATTATTTATTATTATTAATTCAGTACATTCCATTTGTTTAGATACGGCATTCGTTATTTCGGATAATTCGTAACTTCGGATAAATTTGTATTTATGTTCACTAACAGCCAAACTTTAAAGTAAATTCCAATACCTATAATTTAATAGTTAGTAATAGTTAATTTTATAATCTGAAATAACAACTTATCGGGTTTTCGAATTTCAGATTTACTAATTACCAAATTTTTGAGTTCGAAATTCAGATTCATCCGAATTAACACATTTTTGAAAAATTTGTTGAAAAACGAATTTGGAATGAAACAAATTGCACATGTTTAATCACAGCACATTGTTTTTTCTATATTTATAGAGAGGGACTTTGAATATATCTCAAATGGTACATATAACACATAAACCTCATTTTAAAAAAAATGCTTATACATCTTTATTGGTACACGTTAAAAAGCATATATAACATCATTACACGCCAGAACCAATTTTGCAGGGACATGTATTGTGAGTTCTCTAGAGACTGTTAAATATAGGTCTATGCATTTTGCGGGATGCCCCGCTTCCTCAGGACCTTTGATCTCGACTTGATAAAATCAGCACTATAATGATATTAAAAAACCTATATATATATATGAAAAATCTTTATATGAAAGGAAATATGCACACAATCAATTAATGCTATCCTTTAGGCTGGGTTCACACCATTGCGAATTGGATGCGGGGAACCCTGCTGTGCCCCGTAACCGTCTCCAGTGTGAATCCAGCCTTAATCACAGCAAGACTTCCTAAACCTCATATTGAAGAAGGGAAAACAGAAAAAAAAAAAAACACAACCACATATCTCTTTCCCACGGGCTGGCGGGACTTCTTTGGATCTGTCCTGATTACGTTTACTAAACTTGGTACACATATCAAGGTAGGAAAATGGTATATATAAATATTTATAGAGATTTACAGAGATATGTTGTTGTGGGGTTTTTTTTCCCTTCAGTATGGGGTTTAGGAAGTCTTGGTATGATTGTAGCATTAATTGTATGTATATTTCCATTTATGTAATATGTTTTTTGATAGCATTATAGTGCTGATTTTATCACGTCGAGATCGAAGGTCCTGAGGAAGTAGCGCATCCTGCACAGTGTGTAGACCTATATTTAACGGTCTCTTTAAAGACCCTGCAAAATCTCTTCTGTCGTGCAATGATTTTATATATGCTTTTTAACATGTACCAATAAAGATGTATAAGCATTTTAAAATTATGTTTATGTATATATGTACCATTGGAGATGTATTTAAAGTCTCTCTCTATAGATCTAGAAAAACCAATGTGCTGTACTTTATTAGGGATGAAATCTCCAAATGTTTTTTTCACACCACTCCCTTAATTGATGGAACAGTGGCGGCCGCTCTACAGGGTACCCCTCTAATCCATGTACCCGGCCCCTAATTTACATGCAGGGCACAGGACACATGGATTCCGATTTTTTTTTTGAAGCACATGATTATAGACTGAGGCTCTAATTGTCTTCAAATATGGTGGGCTCGGCCCACTAAGTTGTGTCACATCAGCGAAGGAATATTCGCTATTGTCTTTCTGCTTCACCATTCAGGAAGTGGGATGAAGGCAATTGACCGAGAGGAGAAGTGATTATATTGTCCGGTACGGGGGATGGGGGGGGTGTACAGGGAGATCCGGAAGATGGCCGCCGTCATTGGCTCTGCATCCGTTATCTGCTCTGCATCGCTGCCAAGAGCTCGACCACGTGAGTACCAGCCACCACTGTAATTGAATAATCTCCAATTACATTAGCCGTGCATTTATTGAAATTGCAAGGCTTTTTATGAATGGAGGAGGTGCCTAGTGAGTGATACGTGGTAATTGGTGTACTACAGCACTTACAAGTCTCAGCACTGGATGTTCAGAAGCAACAGGAGACTGATGTCTGAGTAAAAGTAAGATATGTAACAAATAATCCAGCATCCAGAGATGGGGAACACATCAGTAGAACTAATTTATTTTTATGGTGCAAATGGCCAAAAATACTTTTTTGGTATACATCAGCTTTAATTGATTGTATTGGCAAGCAAGCCTCCGAATGACTGACTAAAAGGTAACAAGTTGGGGGTACCATCATCCAATTAGCAATAGTGAGTGGGAGCAATGAGATTATTCCCCACAAAAATATCCAATGCAAGAAGGGGAGGAAAAAAATGAATGGACTATCTATAATTGATTGTTTTGTGTTTTGCTTGTGTATCAATCAATCACAAATCACTACATTAGATAAATAACAAGTGAAGCTTTTAAAGTGCACCCAAATACATTGTGTATGTAGACACTAAATTGGTCTATAGTTTGTGTTCAATTCGGAAAAACATATATTGACCATCTAGCCAAAATGTACAGTGTATGAAAAATACTTAAACAACGGTATGAATGTTAAATATGCAAAAAATTGATTACATTCACGTAACTTAAACTATTCATCACATTCAGCAAGGTATATTATACGGTGCATAAATTAAGTGCTATGGAGAATCCGTTTGAAGTGTCAAGTACAAACTTGTGTGTGTGTATGTGTATATAATATACATATAATCGCTGGTATATTTGGATTGAATTAAAAATCAAATTAAAATGTCCAGTGCAAAAGCAAATTATATATATATATATATATATATATATATATATATATATATATATATATATATATATATATCCAGTATAACTGGATCAAATAAAGTGTCCAGTGCAGAAAGTGCTTATCCAATGTATCTGTGACAATCCAAATCCACCAGGTGTGTGAACCTGAGAGGGATCAACTCTACCTCTGTAGTTAATATTGTGCTTACCAGAAGATGCTAAAAACAAAGCCTGTATTTTGCCAATAGTCATAGAACCCAACGCAAATTCATATAAGCCATGGTGACCAGACCTCCAATCAATGGATGAGTATGGAATCCATTAACAACCACACATCACCATTTTGATTGGATATTACTCAGAAGAGTTCCACGGAATCATGCAAAGAAAGCCTCCACATAGCGTAAAACCAATTCGATAATATTTATTAAAAACAGTAGAAAACTCACATCAACTTCAAAAGTAGTAAGCCCATCAAATAGCTGTAACTCTTGTTATGCAATGGCCTGGATAGAAGGAATTCTTAACGTGTTTCACCTTCTAAGACGTCATCTGAGGTCTGGGGTATTTCCATAATGAAAACCAACTATAGACCAATTTAGTGTTTACATACACAAATTATTTGGTTGCACTTTCAGTGCTGCACTTGTTATTAATCTAATTTACCATATATAATCTGGTATAAGCCGACTTTTTCAGCACATTTTTTGTGCTGAAAAAGACCCCCCTCGGCTTATACCCGAGTCAGTGTCTGTGGTGATCAGTAGTTTCACATTACACAGAGCCGTGCTGCTTCTAAGAGCCGTTCTGTGCTTGTAAGTGTGATCACATTGGAATGTAGAGAATGCTGAGAGAGGTGTCAGATTTTCAGCTTGATGTCGGCAGGTGGGCAGGACAAGCTGATGTTAGCTGTTAAGTCCCGCCCACCTCCTGATCTCAGTGAAGAGCTGCAGCTTTCTCTCAGCATTCTCTACATTCCAATGTGATTAGTCACAGTTACAAGCACAGAACGGCTCTTAGAAGCAGCACAGCTCTGTTTAATGTGAAACTACCTTGCTCATCCCTTATGTGTTTTGGCTACAGTCTGTGTCCTGGCTAAAATCCCTGTGCCCTGGCTAATATCCCTGTGCCCTGGCTAATATCCCTGTGTCCTGGCTAATATCCCTGTGTCCTGGCTAATATCCCTGCGTCCTGGCTAATATCCCTGCGTCCTGGCTAATATCCCTGCGTCCTGGCTAAAATCTGTGTTTTGGCTCCCTGTCCCTGTGTTCTGGCTGCTGCATTTCCCACCCTAGGCTTATACGTGGGTCAATAAGTTTTCCCATATTTTTTGGGCAAAAGTAGGGGGTCGGCTTATACACGGGTCGACTTATACACGAATATATACGGTATTCACAATTTTGTTAATTGGTGCGCTGGCAGATATAGGTGCAGTAATAAGAGTTTACCTTTCAGTTTTTAAAAATCGCTACATGTATGGTTATCTCTTAAAACCATTCATTTTGGATGAGCTTGAAAAGATTTTCTGTTCTGCTTCTGGGCTCTTAAATGTCTCCAGGAGCCTAGCAGGGCTTCAGCTGTGACAGGCCTTCCTTGCTCCTATGTTGTATAGCAGTGTCACGGTGCCCTGCTTAATTCTCTACACATTCTAAAAAAAACAAAAAGAATCCAGCAAACACTATGTTGATGTCACCTGTCTGCATGATTTATCATGGACATATAAGTCTAGCTTGATATGAAAGGTGATGCTGCTCTTTTAATGTCTGGTACTGGTTAGAGTGTGTCCCTGTAGCTGTACAGCGGATTCCCAACAATACAATGAGAAACTGTGTTGTGTGTTTTTTGTTTTTGTTTTTTTCTTTTTTGTGATCGTTATAAATGTAGTTTTTGGGGGTTAAAAGGGAACAATCTATAGAAATGTTTTTTTTTTTTTCTGTGTTACGGAATAAATAAATCCTCTTTGAGTGCAGCAAGAATTATCATTCCATATTTCTTTTATTTTCAGCTTACATTCTTTTATTCTCTTGTATAATTTGGGTTTCCTTTAGCAGTATATGAATCCACAAAACATGTTTGCAATGGTGTTTCGCAGGCTTCATTGATCCGAGTAGCAGGATCACTCATGGGGCTGAAACAAGCGTAGTTTCTGTAACCCCTACAGATTCTATTGATTCTACAGTATAATTGAGATGACAGGTAAGTCTAATAGCTGATAAAATAAAGTTGGACCTGAGGCAGAACAAGAACACACAAAGCTTTCTGACAAATACTGTATATCTGCAAAAGGAATTGCTGTTAATAATAAAACATTTGAAGGAGTTGTAAGCCCTCCTAGTTTTTCATAGAATGCATTAAGGTGAAAAACCTTTTCTGTTGCAGCAGCCCCCCAGAACCCCTGTTTGCTTACCTGAGCCCGATTGTTCCCAAGCCGGGGACGAGCCTAGCAGCTCCAGTCGGTGTCTTGGGTCCTCATTGGATAGATTGATAGCAGGGCAGCCATTGGCTCCTACTGCTGTCAATCAAGTCCAGTGACTGAGTCGGGGGGGGGGGGCCCACGTCCTGCTGTCAGTGGACACAGCAACAGGACACGGGAACGTGCCCCCAGGGAGAGCGCTTCCCTGACAGGTCACTCGAGAAGAGGAGGAGCCAGGAGCGCCGCTGGGGGACCCCAGGGAAAGCGCTTCCCTGATGGGTCACTCGATGTGGGGAGGAGCCAGGAGTGTCGCTTGGGGACCCCAGTAGACGAGGATCGGGGCCACTCTGTGCAAAACGCTTGCACAGAGGAGGTAAGTATAACATGTCTTTTATTTTAAGGGAAAAAAGCGAACCTTTAGTAACGCTTTAAGAACACCAACATAGGGAAAGAATACATTCAATGTTTTCTTGGGCTCTAGGGGCTCATCATTGAAGGATGTACTGCATATTTTTACATGAACAAAGTGCATGAGGCACACGTGACATATTTGTAGAGGAGCAAATGTGACATTTGCAGGGCAAGATTTCACCATATTTATAAGGCTCAATCATCTAGATTTTTCTGCAGACTTAATCAGGTAACATTGTGTTAGTGACATCCTCCACTATATTAAGTATTCTACCAGATAATGGTGTTTTAATGTTACAGTGGGGTTCAGGAAGATCTGTCTCCATGAGCCAGCCCCTATGTTACAGGGGCTAGTAGCGATGTTATCATAGTAGTGATGAAGTAGTGAGGGGCCGGTGAGAGGAACCCCAGCACACTATAGGGGACCAGGCATGTGACATACAGAAAAATGTATGGTATAGTGTTGATTCTTAAGGCCCATACACACGATGCAACGGTCATACAACAACGGTCTTACAACAGCTTGTTGTATGTTAATCCGATAGTACGCGTGATTACAACAGCCGATGTTCAACAGTCATACAACTGAAGTTGGCTGAGCAAACTAGAAAACTTTTAATTCCACAAAAGCTTTATTGAGTCATAGTGGAAACAGTACAGTACGTGAGCTCAAACCAAACGTCAATAGTAAGGTAACAGCTGTAGTCATATGAACAGTATAAAAGAGGAAAAAAACAAGCAACAGTACAAACAAAAGAATACTAGACTGATTGATTACTAGTAAGGTGAACCAATTAAGCGTGAGCAATTTAAGACAAATTTCAGTTATCTAGAATGTCATAGGGTATCTAGGAATGATAAACAGCAAAAGTATGGCAATTAGAGGGTTCACACTGAGTAGCAAGTCTAAGAAGGGGATTGCTCAACCCTGATTACATTAATTTCACTATAAGCTTTACTGAGGCACAATGGAGACAGTACAATAGATGAACTCGAGTCGAACAGTAATGGTATGGTAGCAGCTGTGATCATGTGAACAAAATAGAGGACACATCATGCAACAGTACAATCAAATGAAATACAAACTGATTGAATACTGAAAGAATGGGCAAACTAAGTGAGAGCAAATGGAGACAGATTTCAAATAACTGAAGTTTAAGAGGGTATCAGGGAGTGCTAAGCAACTAAAGTGTGACCGATAGAAGGTTCGCTTTGAGTCGTAAGACCAATAAGGGGGTTACTTGACTCAGATTATTTTAGTTTATTAATTTGGGGTACCGTTTTCCACCGTGACTAGAATAAGATGGGGGTACCTTAGGAAGGAAAGGGGTTAAGGGTGGGGGGGGGGTGGGATGCGAAGGGGAAACAGGGAAAGGGTTTGACCACACCATGACTAGAATAAGATGGGGGTACCTTAGGAAGGAAAGGGGTTAAGGGTGGGGATGCGAAGGGGAAACAGGGAAAGGGTTTGACCAGCTGTATTTATTAATCGTAGATAGTATTTTATTTGGGGTTTTTGCTAGGGGGCCGCCAGTAGCTCCTTATATTGGTCAGATTGTTTGTATTCTATCCAGCACATCCAGGTTTTGTGGAATGTGGAAATATTCTCTGAGGCGATGGCTATTAACTCTTCCATGTCCTGAGTTTTATTAAGTCTGGTAAACCATTCTTTAAGTGTAGGTGCTCTTTTTTGTTTCCAGAGGACAGGGATACATGAACGGGCAGAATTGATCATGTGCATTGCTAAGGATTTCCTGTATAGACCTTTCATGCCCTTGGAGAAGTTGAGGGGGTATTGCTGTGCTGTGCATTCTAACGGTTGTGTGGTAATTTTGCAGACAATTTCATGCACAACAGACCAATACGGGGCTATACGGGGACATTCCCACCATATGTGAGACATCGTGCCCGAATGTGATTCACATCTCCAACAGGTGTCCGGTACCTTAGGAAATATTTTGTGGAGGATAAGTGGCGTTCTGTACCACTGGGTGAGTACCTTGTAATTATGTTCTTGTGAGGAAACGTTGGTAGTGCCCTTTAATGCAGTTAAACAAACTGATTCCCATTGGGTGGGCGATCAATCCTGGTCAGCCGTAAAGGCCCAGGCCCTGATAATAGGGCCCAGGGCGATCCGGTCCACCGAGGATAAAAGAGAGTAAATAGTTGCGATGAGATGCCTTTGAGGGAGGCCAAGGCAAAGTTTTTCGAATTCTGTTACAGGCCTACTAAAGGCTGTCCTAATCTTGGGGTCATTGAGGTAATGCCTGATTTGGAGATATGCCCAGAGGGGTATCTGAGGCAATTTGTAAGTCTCTGAAAGGTTCTTGCTGGAGCGAAAGGAACCGTTCTGGAAAAAGTGAGTTGCCCTTAGGTTGAGTATTGTGTTGGGGAGGGAACAGCTACTCCCCTGGCCAGGAGGGAAATCAGGATTATCTTTGAGGGGGGTGAGAGGACTTGGCCAGGAAGTTATCTTAGAATTCTTGGAAACATCCTGAAGGGAAGATAACAGGGGGGAAATTAGGATGTGGTCTTTGTCCTTCAAAGATCTCCTCCCCTCGTGTGTCCAGGCGAGGTTGTGGAGAGGAGAGTCAGTACTTCGATTTTCAAGATCGACCCAGTCTTTGTGGGTTGAGTGGATGTGGTGGTCCACTACTCTAGTTAGAAGGGCAGCTTGGTGATATTTTTTAAAGTCGGGTAGACCGATGCCACCCATGGACTTGGGGGCTGTGAGACGAGATAGGCTAATCCTGGGCGGAGATTTCTTCCAGATAAAGGCGTTCAATTTGGAGCGTAAGGAGAGAAAGAATGAACCCGGGAGGGCAATAGGGATGGCCTGTGCCAGGTAGAGGAATCTAGGTAGGGTAGTCATTTTGATTGCGGCCACTTTACCAAACCAAGAGATGGCAAGCCCTGACCAGTCTTCTAAGTCCTTGGTACATCTCTGTAGGAATGGGTGGTAATTTAGGGTGTATATGTCTCTGAGTTTGGCGGGAAGTTTAACCCCCAGGTAGGGAATCTCCGTGGTGCGCCATTCAAAAGGAAAAGAGGTCTCGCAGGAGTGAGATAGGGGGGCTGACAGGGTCACATTTAGAGCATGGGATTTTCTGAAGTTTATTTTAAAGTTAGAGAATTCACCAAATTTATTAAATTCTTTTAGTAGATTGGGGAGAGAAATCAGGGGTTTGGTGAGGAACAACAATATATCATCTGCAAAGGCAGCGAGTTTATAGTTTTTATTCGCCACATGAATTCCTGTGATATCAGGGTTCAAATTGATTTTTCTTATTAGGGGATCAAGAGAGAGAATGAATATAAGAGGGGAAAGGGGGCATCCCTGTCTAGTCCCATTTCTGACCGAGAAGGCGTCCGACAGGCAACCGTTGACTCTGACCCTGGCACAGGGATTTGAATATAGGCTGAGGATGCTATTGAGCATAAATTTTCCCAGCCCAATGTTTGTCAGTGTATGTGCCATGAAATCCCAGGCCACCCTGTCGAGCGCCTTCTCGGCGTCAGTGGACAGAAAAAAGCCTTCTGTGTGGGTTGCATTAAGCCAATGATTGAGGTTTAGGGCCTTGATAATGTTGTCACGGGCTTCTCTTCCAGGGGCAAAGCCTGCTTGTTCAGCGGAGACAAGAGAAGGTAAGAGGGGTTGTAATCTACTGGCAAGGATCTTTGCGAAGATTTTAATGTCCGAATTTAACAGGGAAATGGGACGATAATTTTCGGGTAAGGAGGGGTCTTTTCCTTGTTTTGGTATCACTGTAATGTGGGCCTCCAATAATTCTTTCGGTGGAAGGCGGGAGTAGGCCAAGGAATTAAAGGCTTTGCAAAAGTGGGGGGCTAGAATATCGGAGAATGTCTTGTAGTATATATTAGGAAGTCCGTCTGGACCTGGACATTTGCCTGGTTTCAGGGATTTAATAGTGTGCAAGTACTCCTGGGGGGCAATGGGGCTTTCCAAAGCAGAAATGTCATCTTCGGAAAGTTTAGGGATGTTCGCCTCTGTGAGATAGCGCTTAATAAGTTGGGTGCGAGGGGAGTCAGGGCCAGTCTGATTGGTATTGGATGGCAGGTTGTAGAGTTTGGTATAGAACTCTGCAAAGGAATTAGCAATTTGTCTGTTGTCTAGAATTTTCCGCCCTAACCGATCCTGAAGAAAGGGAACATTAGCCTTAGTCTTCCTGCCCTGTAAAAGTCTGGCCAAGAACTTGCCGTTTTTGTTGGCATGTTCGTAGAACAACTTGGAAGTCAGCAAGTATTTTTTCCTCGTTTGGATCTCAAGTTCTTCAAGTAGGGCTCTCCTTGTCTGTGTGAGCTCAGCGTAAGTGGAGGAGGCGTGGGATCGTTTATGGGATAGTTCTAATTTGCGGATTTGAGCTATGAGGTCATTGATTTTGGCCTGTTTGATTTTTTTGATGCGGGCTGAAAGTGCTATACATTTGCCACGTATGGTGCATTTGTGGACTAACCAGACCGTGAGCTCTGAGGTGGCTTCCGGTGTATTTATATCAAAGTAAGTTTCCAGATCTGACTGCAATTGGGTTTTAAGTGAAGGATCCGTCAATAAGAAATTATTTAACCTCCACGTCTTATCTATGGTGTTTTTCTGTGGGAATCTTAATGTTAGGGTAATAAGGTTGTGGTCTGCCAGAATGGCGGGTTCGATGGTTGCGGAGTGTAGGTGTTGGATGTCGTTTTGAGATAGAAATAGATAGTCTAGGCGTGAGTATTTCTGGTGAGGGGGAGAGAAAAATGTGAAGTCTTTGACATTAGGATGGAGGGATCTCCAGGTGTCCAACAGGGATAGAGAGCTGAGTTGTAGCTTAATTTGTTTGAGGGCCCGGTACGGCAGCGAAGAAGAGCCAGAGGAAGAATCAAGATTCGGCTGGAGGGGGACATTAAAGTCACCCCCCAGCAGAACCATCCCCTCATGAAATGGGATTAGTTTATCAAATGTGTCACGGAAAAAGGCAACTTGGTGGCGGTTTGGGGCATATAAATTCACCAGAGTGACAGGCCTGCCATAAAGTGTGCCCTTAACAAATAAGAATCTGCCATTAGGGTCAGCTAGTTGGTCTTTAAAGGAAAATGGAAGATCTTTAGAGACTAAGGTGGCTACTCCTTTGGATTTGGAGGTGTTGGAGGAAGCGTGAAATATGACTGGGTAGCGATTATCTGAGCATTTAGGGATAGAGGGACCTTTAAAATGTGTCTCTTGTATATAGGCTATTTGAGCGCGGAGCCTGTGTAGCTCTCTGAGGGTCAAGGAACGTTTCTCGGGTGTGTTTAGCCCTCTCACATTCACAGAGACTACTTTGAGGGTGTTGCAACTGGGCATTATCAAAGATATGAGAACAGCTGGTCACGGGTTGGGGGTGTTGAAAGGTAGGGAAGATGGGGAGGACAGGGATTGGGAAGGATGCAGCAAGGGGGGGAAGGGGGGATAGAGGGTGTTTGGGGTAGGAAATGGAGGATGGGTGGGACGGTGGTTAAAAGAACCGTCTCACTAGAAACACCTCTAAAGGTACAGTCCGGGTAAACCGGGCTGATGAGGGGGTTGGTGGACCAACACGGGGGGAGACGGCCACCAACAGGGGGAGACAAAAAAAGAAAATTGTGGTACTCGGCTAGGGGAGTACATTCAAAAGCATATAAGGTAACCGTAAACCAAAACTTAAACCGTCAAGTTTAACATATAACCTTCGGTTGAGGCCTCAACCGTTGTGCTGTGTAAGACATAGGATAAAGCAACGCAAGGGAGAGACCCCCATCTGAGATGCTAGCTATCGGAGGAGGGGGAGGGAGGGGAGAGCCAGTGAACGAACACCCGAGACCGGATCAAGCCCAGGAGCTCACGTCCCGGACACGACACGGACCAGTGAGCATTTCCCCGGAGCATCAAAACCCGTCCCCCGGAGAAGCCGGAGACCGAGGGATCCAGGCCCCAGCGCGGCCATGCTCCCCCCCCGTCCCCCAGGTTAGGGGGAGGG